>JAODFW020996678.1:0-10186 GCA_027575235.2 Palythoa mutuki | reverse complement strand
GGCATAGATGCCCTAAATGACGGCGTCACAACGAACAACTCGAGCAGCCTCGTACTCAACCACCCGGAGATAACGTCGGCTAGTGGGGCCTCAGGCTCCGTCGACGTGGGATTCGACATGGAGGCTCAGGCAGGCTCCTACCACATCGAAGTTTTTACGAACCCATCCGGAACCGACTCAACAGGGTACGGCGAGGGAGAACAGTTCGCAGCGTCGAAGACCATTACCCACCCCGGAAACGGCACATCCTCCTTCACCCTCACATACCCGGGATCGGCGGGCGACATGGTCACACTCACAGCCACCGAAGTCTTGGCTG
Organism: Palythoa mutuki; assembly: GCA_027575235.2. NCBI lineage: Eukaryota > Metazoa > Cnidaria > Anthozoa > Zoantharia > Sphenopidae > Palythoa > Palythoa mutuki. The sequence continues at coordinate 9,867 of JAODFW020996678.1, read as the reverse complement.
GGCCCACGTTTGGTAGAACATCGGAATTCTCTGCGGCGGTCTCGGTGGTCTTACCGGTCGTGGTCAATTCGACCAATGACCTCCCAGACAGCACTCCGGGGGATGGATCGTGCGACACCGGGAACCTCAATAGCGAGGGCGACCCGGAATGCACGCTGCGTGCGGCTATTCAAGAAGCGAACGCGTACGACTATATCGATGCCATCACGTTCGACATCCCTACGTCCGACGCCGGACACACCGCAGGAACGTGGACGATCTCAGTCTCATCGGCGCTCGATGACATAGCCTCGGCTGTCACGATCGATGGAGCAACTCAGCCGGGTTATGCGGGTAGCCCCGTGGTTGAGATCTACGGTTTCGCGGGAACGTCGGGAGCTGACGGTCTACGACTCCTCGCTGGAGCCAGTGGGTCCGCCATTCGAGGCCTGGCGATCGGCAACTTCTCCGGAAGTGCAATTAACGTTCTGGGTGACTCGAACAGCATCCAAGGGAACCACCTCGGAACAGACGCCGCTGGTACGACGGAGTGGCCACTCGACGGTACAGCTGTTCTCATTGTCGACGGCGGAACGAACAACGTCATCGGCGGAACTACTTCCGACTCTCGAAACCTCATCACGGGGGGCGACGTCGGTATCCTGGTGGATTGGGCGACATCCACCTCCATTCTCAGCAATTACATAGGCACCAATCGCACGGGATCGGCAGGCTTTGGCACCATCGGCGCCGCCGGTATTCGAGTGGAGGGTGGAAGTTCTGGAACCACGATCGGTGGCCCCACCTATTCCAGAGGAAATGTCATCGGCGGAGCCGCCTCGCAGGGCATCGATATCGGAGGACAAACAACCTCAACATGGATCCAACACAACGTGCTCGGCGTTTCCGCTGATGGCACGAGCGCGATCATGAACCTGCTCGACGGCATATCCATCTCGAACCAGGCATCTAGCGTCGATATCATCGGAAATGTCATCGGCAACTCGACCTATGGAATCCGGGTGGGCGGCCTCGCCAGCGACATCTCAATCCAAGGAAATTTCGTAGGTACCGACAGAACACGTGCCGTTAGTCACCCCACCACGATGGAGGCGATCACGATCGCCGGCGGATCGTCGAACGTCTTGGTTGGAGGTACGACGACCAGCGCGGCCAACAATATCGAGCAAAGCGCACCTCACGCAGCCGCGATCGCTGTCGTTGGCAATACAACCGACGATGTTGCCGTGATCGGCAACTCGATCACGGGAGATGGACTCGTCATCGACCTCGGCGACGACGGACCGACGGCAAATGACCCACTCGACGCCGACAACGGAGCGAACGACTTACTGAATCATCCAGAAGTTGCCATCGACGCCATTACAGCGAGGGGCAACGGCGATTTCACAAACTCGATCGATGTCTCACTTGATGTACCTGCAGGGACCTACCGCGTGGAGATATTTGACAACGACATCGTTGGGCTTGGTGGGTCGGGAGGCGCACAGACGCTGGTGCACTCCTTCTCAATCGTTCATTCAGGAAATGGTCCTGAATTGACGACAACCTCCTACGTCGGACCAGAGGCGGACGCAATCGCAGGCACGGTCACCGAGGATCTCGGTGCGGGCACTTTCGGCGCGACTTCTGAGGTCTCCCCGGCTGCGGTTGCCGAAGTCGGTACCATCATCGTGAACTCAACCGGTGACGCTTCAGCGGCGGACCTGGTCGACCGGAGCTGCAACACTGGGGGTCTTAACAGCGAGGGGGACACCGAGTGTACGCTGCGCGCTGCGATTGAATTGGCCAATCGCGATCAGCAGGCAACGATTGAGTTCGCTATACCCGCTTCAGATCCTGGTTTCAACGCAGATGGATACTGGACCATCAGCCAGGCAAACGACAATGAGGACCTTTTCTCTTCGATCACCATTGACGGCAGCACACAACCCACCTACGACGGATCACGGCCGGTCATCTATATCGAGCACGACGCCAGCGGTGCAGATCTGTTCACGATCGCGGGCAGCGACATCACGTTGCGTGCACTCGCTCTCGGCCGCCCGGGCGATGACGCGATCGCAATCCAGGGGCCGCGCGCAACTATCGACGGCGTATGGGTCGGCGTGGACCCCGCTGGAAACCTTGCGGGCCGCGCCCCAACTACCAGTGACGGCATAGTCATCTATTCGGATTCGAGCGACCTGGTCATCCGTGACTCGCGGGTTACGGACTTCAACTCCGGGATTAGGTCGTCGGGAGTCGTCGACGCATCCGTCACGGGAACTGAAGTGTTCGGCAACCGTACCGTCGGAGTCGTGTTCTATCACACCGGACGCCTGACGTTGCTGGAGAACTCGATCCACAGCAACGGTAGCTTGGCGTTTGAGCTAGTGAACCGCGACGGTATCCCGCTTGCAAACGACAGCAACGACGTAGACAGCGGGGCCAATGACGGCCTGAATTACCCTGAGCTACGTCTTTCGTCCATCGGCAACGGCACTGTCGATCTCAGCTATGACCTCGATCTCCCGGCGGGCACGTACCGCATCGAGTTCTTCAACAACAGTGAGCCAGATCAGACTCTATTCGGTGAGGGCGAGACCTTCCTCTCCTACGAGACTGTCGTCCACCCCGGTGGTAGCGCTACTTATTCTGCAACCGTCGATGCTGTCCTTGGAGATGCGATTTCGTCGACGGCGACCGTAGATCTTGGTTTGGGAACCTTCGGTCCGACATCGGAGTTCTCGAGGATTGCGTCGATCGGAGTGGCCCTCGTCAACTCCAGTGGTGACGAGGACGATCTCACACCAGGTGACGGCGCATGTGATACCGGCACCACCAACAGCGACGGAGCCCCAGCATGTACCCTGCGAGCGGCGATTCAAGAAGCCAATGCTCACGCTCCGACCACCGAGATCCGCTTCGCCATTCCCTCAAGTGACAGTGGCTTCGCCGGCGGGGTGTGGACCGTGTCACCAGCGACCCCATTGCCTACGATTACGGCACCCGTCACCGTGGACGCAACCACCCAATCGTCGGCGGTGGAGAACACAAACCCTGCCCCACTGGCACTGAACGGTACCTTGGTGGTCGAGATTGACGGTTCGCAAGCAGGCACCGGAGCAAACGGCCTGCACCTCCGAGCAGCCTCCACGGTGAAAGGGTTGATCATCAACTCCTTCGGAGGAGACGGAATCTGGATCGACAACGGTGCTGATGGCTCACGGATAGCTGGCAACTACATCGGCGTGAGCGCCGATGGGAGCACCGCGGCTGGAAACGGAGACGGCGGCGTTGACGTCGGCGCAAGTTCGGCCGTTGTCGGTGGCAGCCAACCCGCGGATCGAAACCTCATTTCATCGAACCTTCGCGCCATCCGCCTCGAGACCGCCGGGGTGACGGGTACGAACATCACCGGCAACCTGATCGGCACCGACGTCACCGGACTCGGCGACCTGGGGTCGACTCAGAGCGCCATTCGAGTGTGGTCAGCTGATGACACGACCGTTGCTGACAACGTGATCTCAGGGAATGGCTCGGGAGCCACGTCCGGCATCGACATTTTCTCGGTCGATGGCACATCGGTCACCTCCAACTACATAGGTGTGGGCTCCGATGGGGTGACGGCACTGGCCAACGCTCGCGGAATTGAGGCGGACGGCGCGACAAACACCACGATCACAGACAACGTGGTATCGGCCAACACTGCGGCCGGTTTGGCACTCGCGAACGGGAGCTACCTCGTCACGGGGAACTCGATCGGTGTCGACGCACTCGGAGATCCAGCCGGAAACGGCAGCCACGGCATCACGATCGTATCGGGCGACGGGTCCACGGTCGGCTCATCGTCTTCGCCGGACGCGAACATCGTGTCCAACAACGGCGATGATGGGATCAACATCACGTCGAGTCGCGGCGTCGTGCTTCTCAGCAACTCGATAGCCGACAACGCCGGTCAGGCCATCGACATCAACGACGATGGCGTCACCACCAACGACACGCCCGATAGCAATGGTGTACTCAACTTCCCGGTCATCACGAGGGTCAATCGCTCGGGCGGCGTCACCACGGCCGAGTTCTACCTCGACGTGGCAGCCGGGAACTACCGGATCGAATTCTTCGTCAACACCACACCCGATCCCAGCGGCTACGGCGAGGCGGAAGTGTTCACCGATAGTGCAGTCATTACCCACACGGGCAATGGCGTACAGAGCTTCTCCCAACCGATCTCCGCGGGCGCAGGACAAGTGGTCACCGCCACACTGACCGCGATGGGTAGCTCGTCCACCTTTACCACCACATCCGAGCTCTCCGCTGCAATAGCGGTCAACACCCCGCCGCGCTTTGATTCCGACCGCGCTACGGCCGGCGGCGTCGAGGGACAAGCGGTATCGATGACGTCGGCAGCTACCGACGCCGATGGAGATGTGTTGTCATATTCCGCCACCGGATTGCCCGGTGGCGTTTCCTACGATGCAGCGACCGGTGATATCAGCGGCACCTTGAGCTCGACCGCGGCCGCCAGCAGCCCGTACTCGGTGACGCTGACCGTCAGCGACGGCAGAGGGGGGACCGACGTCGACACATTCACCTGGACGGTCACGGACACCAACCAAGCACCGACCATCTCCCAAATCGCCGATTCCACCCACGATGAGCTCACCACCATCCAACTCACCGCATCAGCCACAGATCCCGACCTCCCCACCGACACGCTCACCTTCACCGCCAGCGGCCTACCCAACGGAGCCACGCTGAACCCGGCCACCGGCGCATTCAACTGGACACCTACCGAGGCACAAGGACCAAACAGCTATCCCATCACCATCACCGTGACCGACGACGGATCGCCAACAATGAGCGACTCCACAAGCTTCGTCATAACGATCGACGAAGTCCGCTCCGACCCGGTCCTAGCCTCCATCGGCGACCAAACCTCAGGAGAAGGAAGCACGATCTCCATCGCCACACCCGCCACCGACAACGACATCCCAACCGACACGCTGCTCTGGGGAGCGAGCAACCTACCACCGGGACTGTCGATCAACCCCGCCGACGGGACGATCAGCGGAACCGTCAGCGCCACAGCAGGCGCCAACAGCCCATACACCGCCGTCATCACCGTCAGCGACCAAAGCAGCGGCTCAGACAGCGAGACCATCACCTGGACGGTCACCGACACCAATCGGAATCCATTGCTCGCGTCGATTTCTGATGATGTGGTGGATGAAGACACACCCTATTCGCTCACCGCGGTTGCCACGGACCCGGATCGCCCCGCCGACTCCATTACCTATAGCGCAGACGGATTGCCACCGGGGGCGAGCATCAACCCAACGAGCGGCCTCCTTTCCGTGACTCCCGACGAAGTACACGGCCCCGGGACCTACTCCATAACGGTGACGGCCACCGATGATGGGTCGCCCACTCTCTCCGATACCGAGACGTTCACCCTCACGATCAACGAGGTCAACTCTTCGCCCGTGATGGTCGCTGTGGATGATCCAACCGCCCCTGAAGGTTCTACGATTTCGGTCGCCTTCTCCGCTACCGATGAAGACGATCCAGGCAATACGTTGACGTTTAGCTCAGACGACCTGCCACCTGGCGCAACGCTCGACCCGCTGACTGGCCAGTTCGACTGGACCACCACCGAGGCTGATGGACCCGGTGTCTTCTCGTTCACCGTTACGGTCACCGACGATGGGGTGCCGCAGCTCTCCGACAGCACCACGGTCAGCATCACTGTCGATGAGGTCAACGAGGTTCCTGTGTTCCCACCATTCGACGGTCACATGTTCGCCGAAGGTGACTCCGTCTTGTTGGACCTCTCAGCCACGGACCCAGATCTCCCCAGTTCAGCCTTGAGCTACGAAGCATTTGGCCTCCCTCCCAGTCTTTCGATCGACCCGGTGACGGGGGTGGTGTCGGGCGAACTGCCATATGACGCACACCAGCCAGCTCCATTCGCCGTCACGATCACCGCCTCCGATGGCACCGGGGGCATCGGCGTAGCGACCCTCGAGATCACCGTCCGTAACACCAACCGTGCGCCGGTCCTCGAACCTATCCCGGCCGTGAGCGTCGTCGAGGGGGAGGAACTCACGGTCGTGGCCACGGCTAGTGACCCCGACGAGAACCGGACACTCTTCGCTCTGCTCGATGCTCCTGATGGTATGGCGATCGATCCGAACTCTGGGCGCATCATTTGGGTCCCGTCGGAAGACGATGGTCCAGCCACCTACACGGTTCGTGTCTCCGTGACTGACGATGATGACGATCCATTGTCGGACTCGGGATCGCTGCGGGTCGAGGTGGTCGGTTTGAACGACGCTCCGCAATTGGCCGCGCCGCTGGACAAGAGAGCTCCGGCGACCGAAGAGTTCCGATTCGGGGTAACGGCCATCGACGACGACCGCCCGGCCGACACGTTGACCTTCGTCATCGTCGAGGGCCCGGACGGCCTGACCATTAATTCACGTACTGGGCTGATCCGATGGACGCCTGCGCTCGAGCTGATTGGGACAACGCATAACGTGACCATCGGGGTGAGCGACGATGGTGTTCCATCACTCGGGGACGAAGCTTCGTTTAATATCGAGGTACTTCCGCCGACCCTTGCCTTCGTGGATATCACCGCCGGTGGCGACACCTTCACGGTCCCGTTCAGCATTCGCTCGGAGCTTGATGTTCTCAGCAATGACGAAGGATCGTCGCTGACGATCACTTCGCTGAGCGAGCCCGAGAACGCCGTAGTAGCAATCGACGGAAACCTGATCCGCTTCACACCCGATCCTGGCTTTGCTGGATCAACTAGCTTTGAGTATTCGATCACCACAGACGAAGGGGGGTTGGCAACCGCCTCGGTTACCGTTGTGGTTGAACATCCCGACCTGCTGGTCAACGACGACTCGGTCTCGGCGATTGCCGGGGTCGGATTGATTGTCGACATCTTGTCCAACGACGCGATAGAGGCCGAGATTGCAGAGATTACGTTCGGTGACCCAGCACATGGGATCGTCGAACGTTCCGAAAGCGGCGAGTTGACATACACACCCGACGACGGGTTCCGGGGCACAGACCAATTTCTCTACACGGTGACGGATGTCTTTGGCTCCACTCGATCGGCTATCGTGCACATTGACGTCGCCGGACCAGCGCTTAGTTCTGAGGCACAGTCTCTCGTGGAGTTTGACGTCGCTGAGAGCGAGATTCGGGTTGTTCCGCCGTCCACGATCTCGGTGCGAGGCCTGGTACCTTTGGTCATGCAGGCGATCCGCTCCCTACAGCTACCGACCCAATTAGTCAGTCTCGCTGGTGTGTGGCTCCTGCTCTTCATCCTGGCGGTCGGCAGAATTCAGCGCCGACCGACTATTCAGATGGTTGCAAATGTGACCCGCAGCGAGACGCTCCCCGTTTACTCACGCGATCTAAGCGAGGAGATCTTCAGTCTGCGCCACGATGCTGACTTGATATCGACATCTGGGCGAAAGGTGCGCCGCCACGGCCGCTGGTATCGCAAGATCGAGTCGCCCGCTGGCCCTGGACTTGTGGATGCCAACTTCCTCGTGGAGATGACGGATACCTACCTCGGCTCCGACGTAGCCGACAAAGAAAGGTCTGACCGATGACGGCAACCAAACAAGGAGATCGATTGGCGCAGCTCGCAGCTCTGGCTGCCCGCACCGACGACTTGGTGCGAGACGTGGTCGACCGAGGCGGCACTAACAGGCCGGAACACAAGACGCCCACAAACAAACGACCCATCAAACCCGCACCACAGGCACGGGCAACCGAGCAGACCATCAAACCCGCACCACAGGCACCAAGAAGCGAACAGACCACCAAACCCACACCGCAAGCACCAAGAAGCGAACAGACCACCAAACCCACACCGCAAGCACCAAGAAGCGAACAGACCACCAAACCCGCGCCAGGCATCCTCGCACCCCTCCCGGTTGCACCGGAGGCCACGATCGAACTCGCCGCCAGGCCAGTGTCAGATTCGTTCAAACGCTCCGATCTAGTCACAGACCCCGCGACACCACACGCCAGAACGTCCACCAAGCCTGTGTCGCCCGCTCCTGTGAGTGCCGACTCTCATCAAGCTCGTGAAACTTCGAGACCCTTCGCTGTGGCGACACCTCCTGCGGCGCGCTACCACGGGGGTCCCCAGCCGGTTCCGTTCCGAACCCGTAAAGAGCCGGTCGGCCTCGCTGGCTCCCCTCAGCAGCAGAGACTCGTAATTGCCGTAGTCATAGGGATCTTCGCACTGGCTGGGCTGGTGGCGGCATATCGCCACCGATCTTCCACGCCGGTGGTCCAACCACAGTCCGCAACTGATGGGGAGATCATCGTCGCCGATGACTCACCCACCGAGATGCCCGATGTTGAAGACTTCGTGAGCCCGCTTCCCGCTGATCTCGAATCGTCCACCAGCGATGCAACCATAATTGCCGACAACGCTTGGGAGCTTGTTGGGTCCGAGCCCGGAACGGCATTGCTCAGCGAGATCATCGACAGAGAGCTGCTCCGCGCAGCGCTGGACGGTGAAGGCGATCCAATCCCATTCACCTTCCTCTCTCCAACAGACAAGGCTCTGGGCCAACTCGGTCAAGAACGACTTGCGGTCCTAGCAAATGACCCTGATTCCGCTCGGGCCTTTCTCGACGCACATATCGTCGAAGTTCGACTCACGGAGATGGCATTACGTGAACAAACCGGAAGTGCGCTAACCACGCGTGCCGGGACCCGACTGATCGTCGGAGCGGACTTCGATCACGTGACGATCGGTGGGGACGCCGTGGCGCTATTTCCGCTGCTCGAAGCGGCCGACGGAAGCGTATTGGTCATCGACTCAGCCCTAGAGGACTAGTCATCCGACGGTGTGACCCAGTCCGGCCCATTACCCGTACCTAACAACCCAAAAAAAGCAAAGACCCGAACCCTGAGGGTTCAGGCCTTAACGCTGTCTCGCGACATCACAAATGCACGCCTGGAGGGACTTGAACCCCCAACCAACTGGTTCGAAGCCAGCTACTCTATCCAATTGAGCTACAGGCGCTAGGTGGCATGAGTCTAGCAAGCGGCCGGGCCTGTTGGACCAGGCTGCGGTGTAGCGGACCTCACGAGCAATTACGACATTCGATTTGACGAAACATCGAGTTTCGACATATTGTCTGACGTAATACGCTGAGTCCTACTGCCTCGGACGTTGCAACTTCCCCATCACTTCCCCTGGACTTTCACACTCAACTCAGGAGAAACGATGTTTCCTTCAACGACAGAGCGGCCGACGGCTACCGCATTGACAATCGTGCCGCTACACCACACCGGCGGCGACGAGGTACTGGCTACCTTCGATCCCCGTAGCTATTACGCCGAGACATTCTGGTTGCCAATTCTTGGGCCATCCACCCTCTGGCTTCTCAGAAAGATCGCAGAGCGATTCGACACCGAATCCGACGGCTTCCAACTCGACCTGATCGAGACCTCGAGATCCCTGGGTATCCCTTCCCGGGGAGGGAGAAACAACCCGTTCGGTCGAGCCATCAAACGAGTCGTGGACTTCAAGATGGGTGAGATGGTCGATGAGTTTACCATCGCGGTGGTTCGAACCATGCCGCCGCTGCACGGAGGCCAGGTTCGACGCCTAACGCCACGCCTGGCCAACCTCCACGACAAGACCATTCGATCTCACCGAGCTTCCGCCACCGAGGACCTACATCGCGCCACCCGAGTTGCGCAGACACTCCTCGGCCTTGGGGACAGTCGCGAGGTAGTCGAAAAGCAGCTCGTCACCTGGGGCATAGATTCCTCAATCGCATCGACCTCGGTCGGCGTTGCCGTGGCAAACCGCACATAGGCGCCGCCCCGAGCCGG
>JAODFW020996573.1:0-10186 GCA_027575235.2 Palythoa mutuki | reverse complement strand
AATGTATCACAAACAAACACAAGTTTTCCAAGCAATATTACTGAACTACCCTGTGATCAAAAACTTTTTTATTATCTCTAGACTTGTGCTGTTTATTTGAGAAAGCTGTCTTTAAACAAATACAGATCAAATAATGAACTTTTTCTACAAATTTCTTTATAAAACTGCAATACTTGGAAAAAATTGTATTTTTTTCTTATAATTTCATCTTTGCATTGTATTAAGTAATGAAGAAAATGTTTTGGACATAAAATCATTAAATAATAAACACATTGTGGTCATAGCATTAAAAGCTAACAGTGTGTGTTTTTTTCCTAGCCTAAACATTTGGATGTGGATCACATATAAGAGACAAAGAACAAATTTTATTTTAAAAAACAGCAAGTGGCAGTTACATCTGGGACCATTATAGCAGCTGAAGTTGGCATCAAGAACTACAGTAGATCAAGATACAGCTGTTTTCAAAAACTGTTTGTGAAACATCGGTGAACTGACAACAGGGTTCTTGCAATAATTTACAGAGTGAACAATGAAACAAAACTATTCTAGACTAATGACCATTGCAGACAACCAAATGGCCTAAACAAAGAAATTAAACCATCCCCTTTATAAACAAATTGGTTACACCATTTCATCCCGGCTATTTCACTCCTGAACATTTTTGACATCTTCTCATCATACCAAAATATTAATACAACTGTCACACTGTCAATTATGAAATTATAATTATTTATCAGCATTATTTAATTTTTTAAAATAGTCAAATCAATTCACAATCAGATTCTATGATAAGCACAAGTTAACACAAAAGGCAGACATTCCAATCAAATAGTTCATGAATATTGTCTGACTACTTAAATTCCCTTCAAAAACTTTAACTCACCAATAACACTTTTTGCAAACGACTTCTTTTTCAATGTTGCAAGACCCAAATCTCCAATTTTGACCAACCCAGTAGTACCATTGATGAATATGTTGTCACATTTCAAATCTCGGTGTATAATTGGAGGTGTCCGTGTGTGCAAAAAGTGCAGTCCCTTAAGTATTTGTCGGCACCAACTTTTAAGGATCTTTTCTTTAACTCCCTTGAACCGTTTGAGATATCTGTAAATATATGAGGAAAAGTAAATGCACCATAATAACAAATCATTGCACAAACAAAACATTAATTAAAATTCTTTCTTTAGCCAAGTTGCCTACAAAGTAAAACACTGACAAATACTTTTTGAAGACAATTTATTTGGATATGTTTTAGTTACTGTGGAAGCAAAATCTCAAATGTTTAAAAACTCGAAGATGGTCAACTTTTCACACCTATGAAATTATAATATCAAATCTCAACACCACACATTCAATACAAAGGAATATTTATGTAGCCTGACAAACAAAAGATTTAAGGACTCTAGTGAATTATCAAATGATGCAGAAAATGATAAACAGCTTTCAGCTGCCTTACAAACAAATTTATATTTGATAGACCTAAATTTAGTTCATGCAGACCGGTCATCATGGCTTTCATGCCTTGACACTGATTTATTATATGGCAACTGTTTGCGGTTGGCAGTAAGACGTTTCATAGCTTTTTATTCTTGTGCTAATATGTACAAATGTTTTAAGTTCTGTTCTGTCTAGTTATATTGATTTTGCACAGCAAAGAAAAGTTAAGAAAGTTTTTTTCACAAGTATGGTTAATACAGAAATTACTACCCACAATTTCGTACATCGGAGTAAATGAAAAACAAAATATAAAAAAAGGTTTAACACACTGTTTACAAGCGGCTGAAACAATACTTCACGGATGGTGGCCAGAACAAACTTCGACAAAGCGTCGAGTTTTTGAATGTCAAACGAAAATGACGCGGGGGCAATCGTTGTAAAATTTGATCCACCGCCAAGATTATATTATCAGACATAGGCCAATGGAAACTTGATGGATTTTTATTGATAAAATATTCCGGGTGTGAGACATAGTGGCGATGTAATTAAAATCTAATACCACAGAATTGTTGTAAACTGGCACCTGTAATGGCTGTATGGAATGGTTTAGATCGGGTGGCTTCAAAACTCTAAATTAAATAAATATCTTAAGCCTTGTAACATCCCTGTGTACAATCGGATATGATTAAAAATCGGGATAATGAAATTAGAGCGAGTTTATTATTATCTAAAAAGTTTTTATCTAGCTGATGGACACGCATTCCATGTTGATTTCTAGGTTGAAACAAACTACTTGAATTAATACAATGACACGCTTAAATTTTGCCCACGACAATCGCAAAATTCGTCAAATTTACAATGAGTGCTAGCCCATTGGAATAAATCATTCATTGTCAAAACAATTAAATATTCAGCCATCGAAATGAATAGCTCCATATACCAGAGGTTGTCTCCAAATTTATTCACTTGGGAGCATTTCAGAAAGAAATTAATGCACATAAGAACGCTTTACGTTCACCAATTAACACAATCCTTGACAGTGATAAATCTCAAAGAATTTTGCTTGGTTTGTTTGGGGGAAACATTAAAAAAAACAACTCAAATGATAGATTCGTATATCAATTGAAAATTGCTCGTTTCGTCATATCATTTTAATAGAAACATTAAGACCTGGAAGAACTAGGATAAAACCTGCCTACTAAATATACAATTTACATCAGCAAACTTACGTTTTTAAGGTTCCAGAGGTCATTAGTTCCGTAACTAATATGACCGACTTCTTATCTTTATTTTGTTGTCGCTTTTCCCAGTAATCATGAAATTTCACAATGTTTGGATGCTGTAATTCTTTTAACATATCTGCCTCTTCCTTGAACCGTGCCCGTTCTGCCCTCGAATATTTATCCTTTGAAGAGAATAAAACGACAAAATATTAACAACTTATACTATAACCCTGTAGCTGTTTGACCAGTACATATCTCAGATTGACCTGTCAAAAAACAACACTCTTTTTAGTACCTGAAGCTCGCACCACGCCACTGCAACTCCAGTTTCGGTATCCAGTCCTTGGTAAACTGTTTTGAACGAACCACGACCAAGTTCTATATCAAACTTCAAAAAGCGGCCATCAGGACTTACACTCACTGCTTTCTCTTCGGCTTCCAAGTTCCGAACGCTCGACTTTTCATTGCTTTTCTCTCTCTCGACAACGGGCCTCGCTGCTTTACTTGAATCAAAGTTTACAAGTGCCGGTTCTACTTCCCGTTCGCTTTGGCCGATGTTCGGGTTTCCTTCTAGCTCGGCGTTGTTCTCCTCGAATTGTACCGTTTTCTTAGCCTTATCAGAGTCCGGACTTTCATCTTTTAAATTCTCCTCCATTACGTTTAGGTAAGGAACGAAGAAAGTGTAAAACCTTTCCTCAAAGTTCAGCCATGGGAAAAGCCGTGTGCTGGATGGCGAACTGTAACACACGATGAAACCGAAGAAGCAAATTCCATAATTCACAAAGTTTCACATTTTAACATGGGTAGTGAAACTTCCGCAATGATAGTCAACAGTTTCGATTTAACGCTTTTCTATAACACCGCCAGTTGGTCACGAATTTAACCTCGTGTGGGAACGAATAGCGAAAAGGCCGTCCATTGCTACTAGACACTCGGCCAAATTCAGCTAAACTTCAATCATTCGTTTACGATCAATTTTCGCAGAAATACTGCACAAATCCACACACAAAAAAAGAAGACTAGAATCAGGGATAACCCCTTCTTCTGAGAGGGTCTTCGCGGAGTTAGGGCGAATAACTTCAGTTCTCTTACGGCAGTCTACACGTAAACACTAATGAAAGGATAAAATGCAACGGCCTCACTTTTTGAGCCACTTCAACGCACCGCGCACTGAACAACTGTTGTCTGTGGGGGAGGCACACGGGAGGCTCGACAAGTCAGGGATCTTGTTGCCTGGCAACATATTTGAGCATGCGCAATGAATCTCTCTCCACTGGTAACCGGTTTGTCTCGTTCTCTCTTTATTCCCTGATTCGCTTTGCCGTTTTACATGTGCTCCGTTTTGTGTCAAAACACAGCAGAAATCCTCGAATGAAAACGTGGCGTGGCAAGTAATTTATGCACAGTTAATCTATGGATGAAATCATTTTCTCCCTTTGTTCAAATAATGATGAGCAAACGCTACATAAAAAAGAAAATTGTCTTTTCAAGTTGGCCTTCATTTTGGAATCCCTCGAAACTTTTTTTAAAACTATACAGCTCGGGAAAATTTCATTAATAGTAATACCTAATTTACTTTTTTGATTATTTTCCATTTCTTGGGTATTTCTATTTTTAGGGCTATCTGCAGCATGTGGTGGGCCTTTTTATGACAAAAGTACAGTGTCGCTCAATTTTCGCTTCTGCGAAAAACAGCAGTTGCAAAAAAATAACTTCAAACGACTGTGTATGGTTGAATATATAACACATCGTTATTAGCGTTTTAGGATTTTCTTTTGTTTTGTTTTGTCATTCATGAAAGGAAGTTTTGGCATTTTTGCAGGTTGCGCTTTTAAGACATTAAAAGAAAATGCTTGCTGTTCTGGTATCAAATAATAGAACTGGAAGCTATCTTTCAGAACCCGTCATGTCCGTTTTAAGATCACTAACGTAACTGAATATTTGCTTTGGCCGAGCTTTTGGTTGCCCAGAGAGGCGCGCTAAGCCATTATCCCTTCAAAACTCTTCAACAAAAAATCCTTCCCCTGCGAGTGCGAGAAAAATTTATGATTGCATAGATTATAACAATATATATCTATCTAGATCTAGAAAGGTGAAAAGATAACAAATATTTTGATAGACATTCTTTACGACCCTGGCTCGGGTTAATTGCGTATTGCAAAATACTTTCCAACTTATTTTTACAGACAGATTTTATGTTACTAAATACGATGAATAATTAAATACAAGGCGCTTGACACCTATTTGATGAAAGGCTTTTAAAAGTGAAATTTTTTCCCGTTGTAATGACGGAACCAGAGAGCGTCTCAGAGTTGCTATAAAAAACGTTTATTTACGGAGAATCGAACTTAGGAAGTTTTCCATGCGAATAGCGTTGCCACTTATGAGGTATATTTTTACAAAAAAGAAATTAGTCAATGCTGCGTGGAAACTAGGCAACCTAGCAATTCTGGCGCAATGTGAATTTATCAAGTTTAAGTTATAAACTGATTCGCAATTGCGTATAAAGTTCTAGGGAATAAGTTCCAACCACAAAGTTAGCTCTTTGTTCCCCCACCCCCCTCCCCCCAATCTATCTGGCTAAATAAATCTTACAAACACAGACCTCTTCTAGAATTGCTTAAAATATCTAAACAAAGGACAATTATCGCTAGCTGTTGAAATTACCCCAAGCGTTGAAAAGATTACATTGCAACTCAATTGCGTAACTTTCAAAAATGGTTTTTGGTCTCTCGCGCGGCGAAAAAAGATTAAGAGAAACTAAATTCCATAAAATAATTTATAGAACTTCATTGAAAAGGCCGATGATCCAATTTACGGATATAATCATTATGGAAATAAAATTTAAATTTAAGGAGCAAAGTTAATAGCGACTAAAACTTATATCTTCATCTTCGCATGAATGAAGTTTGAAATATTTTAGGAAATGCTTTTTTTTTAAAATGTAATCTATTTTAACTGAACTGATAAAAAAATATATATATATATAAATATATTATTTTAGATTTGTAGTAATCCTTTGCCTATTTTTACAAACATATTGATGTTATTGAAGTCCAATATGTTGGTTATACATCAAAATCATACTTATACAAAAAATGTTTACAAAGCTTCCTGTGAAAGGATTATCACTTTTAAGATTTGAAATCATCTGAAATTTTGGTATCAAAATGTCAACCAGATATTCTTCAATGCCTTCTGGGTTTGGTTGACCAAAATTGCAAAGAATGGCGAATGGTATTTTTCAAACGCACAAGAAAATGAGTTTACTTTATATTGGTAAATCAACCAGCGGATGTCCGGAAATACTTTTATGGTAATTTTTGAAAACATCTATTTGCACACGTAATAACTAAACTGAACCGTTTCCGGGAGCCTGAAGAAGCCACATAGCTATGTACAGAAAACATTGAAAATAGAAATATTGATTTATAACCAGTAAGAAAAAAGAAGAATTATATCAGAGTTAAACCAAGATATGAAAAAGAAGGATGCAAACTTCCATATAAAGATGGATGTAGTTTTCAAAAAGTCACGTGCTTCGTGATCGCTTCATCGCGTCACGTCACGATTGTGCGGTGTGTAAAGTGCAAATATTAGCCTGGAATTCAGCTCTTATCACTTGGCAAACTGATAGACGTATAAAAAACAAAACATTGACTTCAACTTTTATCGCTTAAATAAACTAAAAATACCAATTCAGCAGAGCTGTGAAATCAGACTGCCCTTCTATTAGAACTGTCACCCCACGAAACTCTCTATGCGAACTCGTATTAACTAGTTCACAAATTACTCTAACCAGTTCAGGAAAAATGTATATATCAAATCTCATTCCCTCTCTAAGTTGTGAAACTTTTTCGCCTTGCTCTTGTAATTTTGTATAATTAATATATTGACTACCCGGCATGAAATCATAACCGAATGTGCGAGGTCTCCCGTATCGGAAAAATAAATATGAAGAGAACGAAAAATAAATTTCTAAAGATTCTGTTTCCAATACTTGAGTTGAGGTACATTGGCACCCAGGGGCGATAAGAATATGTTATAATTTTTTTTAAAAAAAATAAACAGACATAGAAGAAATATTGACTTTGCGTTAGTCTATGGCAAAAAGAAACAACAACACTTAGAAAACAAAGTTTGCAAAGATGCCAAGATGCGAGAGAGTTTGATGTGGTTTTATTTCTTAGCGCGTGACGTAATGGGATGCACAGATGATCTCTGTTACACGTAATTTCTCTGGAATGATATTGTAGTCTTGTGATCTGCCCGTGTATGACACGTAGTTAGCTTTGCGAGAGACCGAGAGACCACGTTGGGCAATTTACATATCACCGTGCCGGGAAGCCTGAGGCAGTTCGCTTCTTTCTATATCGTTAAACCAGCGAAAAGCCTCTGGCAACCAAGGTATCGTCATACAATATTTATAAGAACAACTTTATAAGAACGAGGCTCAAATTTGCCAAATTTATAAAAGAACAATTTAAGAACAAGCTCAGGCTGTGGCTTGATAGCTGGGAAAGTTGTTGACAAAATGCTGTGGTAGAAAATTGACTAAACCTTAGCGATACAGCATAAAACATAACAAGATTCACTGAAACAATAAACAATAAAGGTAGTTCGCCTCTGAATTTAGCCGTACAATACATGTGTGGCGCAAGGCGTTTTTCATTCTTCAATACCTTGTTTTTTCTTCATTAAAACCGCTCACAGAAATAAGAACAAATTAAGATCCAATTGAGGCTGAAATCGCCAAAAAAATTAAGAACAAGAGCCTTGGCAAAATGTACTGGTTCTTTTTCGGTAGGAGTAAGAAATGTGCACTACGCTGAAATATCAGCCAAATAAACCAACATATATTTATATAATATGATAATATATACAACAACAAATATGTTGTTACCATAATCTCAACAACTTTATTTATATTTTATATTTTATATTTTATATTTTATATCTTAGACTTAGAATTGATATTATTTTCATTATCTATTACAAAGTACAGGAGATCATTCACAAGGCTAACCTCAAACCTGCCTATAGCTTTTCAAATTTTCATTGTAATTCCTTGTGATTGTATTTTAAATTTGAATAAAGTATTATTGTCAATATCATTGTCATTATTACTATTAACAAATAATAGTTTTAATTTTATAGGCATATTACCCACCCAAACTGCATTCCTGAGCTACACGTGGGCAAACTAAATCGAGGGGGAGAAGGTACGAACTCTTGGCAACCTTAACATAGTCCATGCACGAGCAGTCTCCCTCAAAGAGATCTTCAAAATCAGATTGAGACAAGCAAAAAATAATAGTACGAAAGGGGGCAGGGACGCGCTTGTGTTTGTTTCATTCTCAGTAATTTTACTTTTTTCGACGATCGTTTGCAGAGAAAAGAAAAACTCTACAATCCAGCTAGTGTAATAATCGTAATAAATTGTTTTCAGGAAATGTCCCACATCATGTTATTTTCCAAAGCACAATATTGATGAAAAGATTTCTGAAAAGCTCACGATTACGTGATCAAACCGAATTCACCGGTTACCATCAAACCAACTGATCCCGTTTCACCGCTCAACAAAATATGTACGTCTAGGGGAGGATGGGGAACAAAAGCCCTCCTCTCAGCTCCCTCCCCCACCCCTCCACTTCTGCTCCGTCACAAAAGATGCACATAAATTCTATCAAGAAATATAACATTTTCTCTGTGAATTTGAGAGCAGATCAGCGAGGGTTTCACTAGGCTATGAAGGCACGAAGAAAATGTTTTATTTCTTTTATGAAATAATTAAACAATAATCTACGAAAAGCTTTTTGATGAAAGTACAAATTCTTACAACGTGTAGGAGCCCAACACGTCATTTTTGACGTGCTTCTTAGCGCTGTAAAAACATTTGTTGACCAATCAAAGCGCACGTACTATCCGGCCAAATTACTTTATAAAAAGCTTTAAGTTTTCTCCACGGCCATCAAAATTGGCGATCATATCAGTGCTTTCACAACTTTTGAAAGTAGAAGTTGCATTGAGTTAAGTAGGAGTTGCAAGGCCTGAAGGGCCTTTCCCCCTAGGGGGGTCTGGGGGCATGTTTCCCCAGGAAATTTTGAAATTCTAGACTCTCGGAGATGCAATTTCCAGCAAGTTGAGGCGCAATATGGGATGTTTAGATACCTTTTTTTATTAATAAAAATAACCCTAGCAATAAAACTGCATGTCTTTTCTGAACCTGATCGACGTATGCAAGCAGATTCAGACGATTCAAGCAATGCTGTGGCGAAATTCTCAACAAAACTTTCAAGTTTATTCACTCAAAAACCTTTGTGGACACTTGGCTCTATTAGGAAAACTTTATTTACTTCAGAATTTATCTACCCAAAGGAAAGTGGGCGTCGCAAATGGAAAAGTTGGCGTTGGATGCGACGGCTGACGGCTCATTTTGAAAACACTGATTGTGCTAGCACTCCTTGACTGTAGTTTTAAAGTAAATTTGTGAATTAATTCCTGTCTGTGGACATCTTCCAAAGTAGTTAAAATTTTGTTCCTCTTCTGCAGGACTCCCTTTCCTCCTGGTGAGAAGGTGGCTTACACTGGAAAGGATTATCTTTGTCAGAAGTGTTCTGTAACCCCTGAACGCCGAGCAGTACCAGTACATAGTGAGTACTCTATCCCTTGACTTGGTGGGCCAAGACCTTGTGTGACTGTGTGTTTTTGTTCGGGAGGGGGGGGGGAGGTTAATCTCTAAGATATGGTAAGATATGGTAGGATATTTATATCATAAAACTACAAAGGTTTTATGTTGCCACTTTGCTCAGCAGGAACTGTTTTTTTGTTCCACAGGTTTTGCAGGAAATTTATTTTCAAAATCGACCATCGCATCCCCCCTACAAGTTAATTGTCTGCCTAGCTCTAACTAGGAATCCATCATGTAAACCAGCAAGAACAAGGCACTGCTAAAATACTGAAAAAAGTAAATATTGTTGATCAAGCCCGACCACCGTGGGCGTGCATTCTCGAACAACTCAATCTTTGAACAGATGTTGAACATCCCAGGCAATGAAACTGTTTTATTTATTATATTATCTATTACCTTTTTTGTATTTTTCTTCAACTGCTTAGTTTTCTAATTTTTGTAAAACAAGCAGGTCTGGTTTCTCTTTTTGGGAAGATTTTGTCTTCATCACACTTTTACCCTCGATCCTCTTCCTCTATATTCATTTTACCTCAGTTTTAAACAAAATGCAAAATTAGCGTGCCTAACTTTGTGCGTAACTTTGTGCTAAACAGAAAATATGTTGGGTAAACGTTTAAGTCCACCTGTGTAAACTAAAATTAGACCTGGGTTTAACTAGTCTCCTTCGCAGCCGGTGTTGTGTCGGATTTGCTGTGTCTCTTCGAATCTAAACGCCTTGACCAATTACCAAACGCTTTGACACAACTGTTCCTTGATAATGATTACATGTTTTGACACTTATTAAGTGACGCCATCATTGATGACGTTATCACATGAAGTCGCGAAAGTTGGATTT
>JAODFW020996572.1:0-17484 GCA_027575235.2 Palythoa mutuki | reverse complement strand
TGCACTTGCGCCTGGTCAGGAGCGACGGTTTGGCGTTTTGTAATCAATAATCTTCCTATTCAAAAACTTCTTCCAATCTCCTAACTATCCACCAATATCTTAACTATAATCCCCCTTAATTACAAATTTCAAGTTGCAGGAGTTATTGGGTCGTGTAACGTGGCTTGCAATGGCTGGCGCAACTTGTCTTGCAATGTGTTACGAGGCAGGTTGTACCAAAAACTGCCTTGTGTAACATATGTTTTGACTTTTTAACCCGACAACGAAGCTAGCCGGTGAGGCTAACGGAATACAAAGAAAAAAAACTAAAATGGCTATTATTTATGAAAGACGTCTATAAAACTTGTTCTATTTTTCAGACATCAATGACGAGCATAAAACGGCGTTCCAACCAATGTTTGCGCCTGCGATCGCCTTTGTTGCGTGCGGTGCTGGCCTCGCTCTCATTCTCGGGCTAACAGCGACGTGTCTGACAAGGATGGAGAGGAAAAGATAGTCAGTTCCATCGACAAGACGTACCTTGTTGTAGTGTAATGCATTAGTCATAATCTCCTGTTTTATTACATTTGTGGTTGCAATTTTATTACATTTGTGGTTAATGTTCATTACATTTCTGAGTGATACATCCCTGTAACTTTACTTTGCCTTCTAAGTTATGTCATGATCAAAGCTGTTGATTTTAAAACAGACCTTACAATGCTTCTTTGTTTCATATTGAGAGCAGCACCACGGTTTCAATCTTTTGTTGCATGTAAGCGCGATGCATCGTTAATCTGTAATAACCATGTTTTTGTTTACTTACATCTCGAAGCTTTTTTGTCAACACGACCATGTCAATGCCGTGTAACAATAAAGAAAGAGAGAATGAAAGACTATAAAAAAAAGCCATCATACAAATAGGCAAACAATGTTGCTCGAGAAAAGACCTTGATATTTAAATATTACTAAACAAAGCTAAAATTTTAAAATCGCTAGTAAGGAAAAGTTAAATCAAATAACAAGCATGTACACCAAGATAGCAGGAACAGAAAATTAGTTCATACTGAAATCTTACAATACATAGGATGAAAAAAGTAAAGCAAAAAAGTAATGTGATGCATTTATATAGCGCCATTTCCATATGAATATGCTTAAAGGCGCTTTATAATGATCATTTACCGCCAGCGATCCGGAAGTATATATAGGCGCCTCTGGCAGCCGCTCTAAGCAGTCTGCTGGTACTCCATGTATGCTGGTACTTATCTTACCGACCCCGGAAGGATGGAAAGCTGAGTGAACTTTAGCGGGAAAGAAGGTCACCCAAATATTCAACCCTCGACCAGGCTGGGGATCGGACCGGGGACCTCGGGATTGGGAGGCAGAGATCTTACCGCTGCACCAACCTCGTTGCTCGATCCGTACCGTAAGTTACGGACCCGAGTTTTTTTCCTCATGACCCGCGAGCTTCGCGCTTGGGCCATAAGAATGGAAAAAAACTTGGCCGGGTCCGTAACTTACGGTACAGTCCTCGTACTCGGTTAATAAGAGGTATTTATACTTCCTTGTCTCCGTGATGGTGAAGACCATGAAGGAGGAATTTACGAAGACCAACAAAGAAAACAGACAACTTATTGTTTACGTTTTGAGACGTTTTGTTTGATGATTATACATTTTACAGTTATATCTATACTCGTAACAAACGTATATCGTATATGGCTCGTGATATCCTAAGTTTTAATACCCGTTTATCAGCGTCTACAAACTAAACTAAATAGGTTCTCAATGTAGCACATCTGCAAAACAGATTATAATTGCTCAGGGCATTTTTGTGCATGTTTATTGTATTGTGTTACAAAGTATTAAAAAAGATACGATGTGAAATTTTCTTGAATGCATTTTAGTTTTCTGAATTCCAGTCTCTCATCCATACACTTCACAGATGTGACCGCATTTAATCTGGTCAGTGGTCACTTTCTTTGAATTTTCTTGAGACTCAATATCAAAAACTTGCTATTCAACAACCCGATGTACTATTGCCTCTATTTTTAACCCAGGCATCGACTCTTGCTTGTTTAGAAAAAGACGAGGAACTTTCTGTTAATGATTCCGCACGGTTACTTTCACTGGTCTTAGTCAAGTGCTGACTTGCCTTTTCCAGCTGCTTAACATGTCTTGGCTTTAAAGTTCTTGCTCGTAATTCTTTCATTCTGTCATTAAAATCTTTGTAGAAGGTATTTACCACTAAGTTCATTTCGTCTCTCATCTCTTTTTTGTAAATGGAACTCTTGCACTGAGCTGAATGCAGAACAAAAACAAAGGTTAGCACTGTTACTCTTGTTTACTGTCTCTAAGTCGAAGGTTCCAACGGATATTACTACAGCCCAGTTTTGGAAGGAAGGTGGCAAGGTTTTACAAACATTCATATACTGTTCCAATTTACTGACTTTTAACACACGATTGAAAATTAACACCCGTACTTTTTTGGAGGGAAATTTAGAGCTGTTAAAATACTGTTTGTCGAAAATATAAGCAACAAAGAAAGGGTTCGGAAGTAAGAGTTGGCTAATACAAGAAAAAAGGCAAGTCAATACATTCAATCGCCAAAAATAAAGAAAGCTCAGATGCCCTAGTCACATAAATTGTTAATCCCCTAGACATGAAACTATTCACAAAGGGTACAAACTTAAGGATAAGCTTAGGAAAATAGATTCCCAAGGGTCATGCAAGAGTCCCTAGAACAAATATGAAAGCCTTATTAAGGCAAACAAGGATGCTGCAAGGCAATTGAGGATGTTTAAGGCTAGAAAGAAAACCTCAATTAAGTTATTGGTTTTTAAGGGGGATTTGGCTAACAGTGAAACAGATGTGAGAGAGAACTGAAAAGGGAAATTGTCGTCGACAAGCAATAAACCACCCCTCCTGATTATAAAAATCATGATTTGGTGCACAGACGGTTTGGAGTTCGTGTATCAAATATTAACTACAAGCAAGGAATGCCAGTGGCAAGTTAGGCCTAATTCTCGCGGATTCTAGTGAAAAAATAAAGGCCTTTAAAACGCAAATACAAAGATCAATTTCTTTAAGAGGATGATCCTGGAAGCAAATAAATTAAAGGCTAGAAAGAGCTCCACTGACTGGTTTAGATGGTTCAGTTCTATAATTGGACGCTCCTGAGTGGTGACAAAAAACTCTTGCGTAAATGTTTATTTTATATAGACTGCCCCACCATATATAAAGCAAATGTAGATATATCTACACATTCATTTGATCTTTTCTTGTTACATCTAATTATATATATAACAGCTTAAACTGTCGAAAACATGGTAGCAAATAAACGTATAAACACAAAAAGAAAATGTAGTTGAATTATAAATCTTCAGCTCCGAAAAACTATAAAAGAAATATTCGTGTTGATACAAGCTTCTTTTTCTCAGAAGAAAAATCTTCCGAGTCCATGTAAACAGAGAGTTATTGGTTCGATTTCCGTTGGGGGCTCAGAAGTTTTTTCTTCAGAGAAAAAGAAGTTTGTGTCAACACAAATATTTTTTCTTTAAAAAGAAAACAGCTAAAACATTTTTTGCACAGCACGTGCACCTGTCGCATGTGTATATTTCTTGCGGGACATATAATGACAGTTTACAAGAGCTTAACGGCCAATAACAAGGCTCCCCCTGTGAGTCTCCGCATCTCAGAGAATAGAGCATCTAGTGGGTTGTTGGTTCGGTTCCCATAAGGAACTCTACATTTTTTTATGAGTATTTCAACTGGAGGAGCACTTTCTTTCCAAAACAGTTTGTTAATACAACGGTTTTATGTTTTCCGCTAAAGGTGAATCTTTTCTGACGTCATTGTTTAGATCCTGCTTCATTAGCATACAACTTTAGGTAAAGAAAGAGCTAGAGAATAAAAAGGAATCGAGTTTAAAACTTGCGAAAGGCAAATAAATTGTGGTTAGCGTCCAAAATTTGGTTCTGTACAAGCAGTCTGCAAGAAGATATCAGTGTCCGAAAAAACGCAAAACCCGCTGGGTGGCAAAACCGTCTTGCATTCTTTGTAAAATTTCCAATATTTAAAACCGCATCACGAGAATAGTATGTAACATACAGGTTTCATTTTCTCAGAAGAGGCTTATTTTGGAAAGCTCTTTTAACATTTAGTATATCTCAATTTGTATCTCATTTAGAAAGAGAAGCACGTATGCTAATGAAGCAAGGAATATAAATAAAGCTTCACCTTTTACATAACATTATTAAACCACCTCTAAGCTGCATTTTCCGAGCTACGTTTATTGGGCAGAAACAGAAGACACAATCCTAAGATTGGCGTAAAATGGCTATAGGCCTATACCTACAGCCGTGTTTTAATCACAATGTGATGAATAGGCGAACTCACAAGAAATTATTGTAAACTGTGATAAGAAGAACAAAGAGTACTGACCAGTGAAGGTGAGGGCAAATTAATTGCCTAAGCAACAAAATAAAAACACAAATGTAATGAGAAATGGACAGGTCACGGGGAGGCGGCGGGAAATTTGAAACGTGTCCACGCTCGAAGAAGGTTAACGAAGAATGATACATACTTGAGGCCACGTCATCAAGCCATGGTGCGTCATCAGATAACTATTCCCTCGAGTCCTTAGGTGCGTGTCCATGACATGTTTTACTGTATTATGTAATCACTGTTTCTAAACAGTGAACATTGTAACCGTGAAAAGACATAAAATTTATACTTGCGAGCAAATATTCCATTTATACATGATACGTACCCCCTGGGGAAATTCTGTGGCTTCTTATGTGTAGATATAATTCCCAAACACAGCCAAGTACCACAAGTACGACCAAACTTATAGAACACCATGTCACGGCTGTTTTGAACGTTTTTGAAGACGAGTCAAAGAAACCGGACGCCAATTCGACAGTTTTAGGAATGGAATTTACCTAAAAGAAACAATTCAAATTTACAATACCAAATAAAACTTAAATCAATAAGTACAGGATACGAGAAAAAAACGAAGCGTAACGGCTAACAAATCATGTACCCTTCATACAGCAGTGTTCGAAATTCTCGGGTGCACACCTGCACTATGCATGTAAAGTTTTTGCTGTGCACGTATAAAATTTTGCTGTGGCTGCACCAGTGTGCACTTAGCTGTCAGTAACATAATTTTTTTTAAGGAAACTTATTTGAAATTGAAATAAAAAAAGAAAAAAAAAACACTTTTTCAAACTATTACAATTAAACTTACAGTGCACTGAGTTTTCACCGATCTGCCTCCTGATCAGTGGTTTGAATTATAGCCTCATATTTCTAGAATACATACATGTGCACTGAACCGATATGACGTGAAACAACACATGCAAAATAACACGTAGAGACTATAGTAAATATTCAATCGTGTCACCGAAAAAGCGTCCACGATCTGCATCTGATATTCTAATGGATGAAAAAGGAATGAGGAGAGTGAAACTGAAAAGATTGGCAATGAAGCTGTCAGCGCAACAACTCAGCACGAAAATAGGCCAACTTCGAAGTCAAAAGTTGGAAAATTTGAAAATAAGTCGCCGGTGGCTTACGCTTAACAACGAATTTTAAAATTACAATACCACATGTTATGCATGTTGAATTCTGTTGGTGCAGGTTACATTTTAGGCTACATGCACTGTGTGAACTTAACTGTTTTGGAGAATTTCGAACACTGATGTATAATTATAAACATATGTTATGAGCGAAATAAAACAATGGTGTTAACAGAATATGAATAAGTGAAACTAGGAGCAAAAAAGAACACTGAAATAAAGAAAAAATGTAAATATCTTACAATATGATTATACAACATAACCATATAAGGTAACCACTACCACGACAACTATCAACAAATAAGACCTTGATAAAAACTCGACCACGGCCCTGATCACGACCATAATCGCAACTGCGACCACGAACAAGACCACAACCATGACGACTATAAGTGCAACCACAACCACGTACACAATCATGACCACGATCATGACCACGATCGTAATCGCGACCAAGACCACGATCATGACTACGATCATAACCACGACTTCTACCAAACAACCAACCGCGACTACGAACAAATTAAGACTACGACCACGAGCAAGACCACAACCATGACGACTATAAGTGCAACCACAACCACGTACACAATCATGACCACGACCATGACCACGATCATAATCGCGACCAAGACCACGATCATGACTACGATCACAACCACGACTTCTACCAAACAACCAACCGCGACCACGAACAAGACCACGACCACGATCATGACCACGACCGCAAATATGAACATGACTAGAATGGCATGACTACGACCACCAACAAGACCACGATTGATCATAATTGCGACCACGACCACAATTACGACCACCATTACGACCACAAACGACCATACCCTCGACCACTTACATGGCCAGGACTACAACTACGATTAGTACGTACCACGACCACAACTGTGAGCCTGACTATGATCACAATCGCAATCACGACCATGACAACAACCAGTACCATGACCACGAATGATCACGACTACGATCATGATCACGACCGCCACTGTAAACATGACTAGAATGGAATTCACTAACATGACCACACAATTAATTTGTACTACGACCACGAACGACCATAATGCCAACCACGTACTCGACCACAGCTACAACCACTACCACGACCATGAACGAGCATGTCCACTACCACAAACTGGACTGTGAACGTGTTCGTAATCGTACCCGGGGGAAGGAGCATAAGCCTGACCATATCACGATGCAATATCTCGCTTTGGCTCAGATAAATTCTACGAAGCAAAAGTTCTTTATACTTGGTTAATGAGTTGTACAATCTAAACTTACCTTTATAGTCTGAGCAAGTTCCAAAATGCGGTGAAAATATTTGATTCTATTGGCAATGATGTAGGTGTGAGAACACTGGTGCAGCTTTTTAGATTCCCCTGCAAGCACGATACCGTACGTTGACTGCACGTCGTGAATCTTGTGCATTCTTATATCAGGGCGATTAAATCTTTCATTCTTGCTCCCGGCAGCGTAGCTATCCATTAGGAGTCCACTGACTTTACGGTTAACCAAGGCGTCAAATATTTCTTCGAAGGAGGAATAGTTTCCATCTTTAAATATTACAAACAGGTTGAAGTACCAATTAAAGTCAATTTGCGAACAAATTTTACGTCAATATTAGCAGATAAAAAAGAGATTTTCCAGTGTAGAATAGATAGAAAAAAGGCTCACTCAGTTCTCCTATGTTTACTCTTAACATGTACCGAATATCACTCTAGTATCAAGGAATATCACCGAATATCACTCTAGTATCAAGGAAGCAAGAAGACTGCAAAATCAAATCTGAATTTTAAAACTGAATAAAACGGACAATCTGACAAATGTACAGAGTAACAATTTAAGTTATGACCCTTCTTTAGAATCATTTTTTCATCAATATTTTGCAGTTAAGATAAATTTGTCATTCCGTATGTGACACATGTAGTAAAATGTTTGTTGACTACGTCGGTGTTTGTAAAAATATAGTTGTACTATGTATATAAGAAGTTTTTATCACATTTAATCGCAGCCCCCGGGGAGGGGGAAGGGGGGGGTAGTCCAATAAATTTTGGATAGGTGTGTACCGCGAAGGGTCTTAAACCCTCACCCTATTTAAGGAACGGTCAAACGAAAATTGATACCCTATTTAAGGCCCAGATCCGAAAAATCACAACCTTTTTAAAATCGCTTTGGCAATACTTTAACTTTGACAGATCATTTGTTTTCCGCTTAACTGGGTGTTTACACCCTGCTATTTTTGCTGATACAAATTTAGGCACCCTATCTAAGGATCACACCGGGACACTATGCCAACATAGCCGAAAATGATACCCTATTTAAGGATCGAGAACCTCCAAAAACCATACCCTATTCCGCGGCACGTACCTATATAGCCCATATAGGGGAGTACCCCCCGGGATCGCAGCGAAGTCAATTCAGTTTGGGGATCAGGTTGGCATTGCAGTCATTCGCGTCTCTCACCTGAACGACTCGGTATAAACTCAGGGCTCTTCAGTCCTATAAGGTGACATTTGTCAGTCTGAATCTAACTCCAAGGGTTTTTCTCCGGGTACTCCGATTTTCTCCCTTCTACAAATTTGACATCTGGGCTGAGTTGTCAGTCAAAGCCTGGTTAACTTTAACTCTGGGTTAAGCCAGAATTCAATCAGCAATTTCTTCTCAAAGGAAAGTTTAATGGTTCTTACAAAGTACTGTTTAAATTTTCCATGGAAAAATAATTTTGATCCGAAAATTACAGCTCAAATCAGTCTTAAGTTTGGAAGGCAAGAACATGGGTTAGGAAATTAACCCAAAATTAGAGCTTATCCGTTATCGGCTTTTGTTGACTACATCGACTGGTATTGCAGATAATGCTCGTACGGGAGTACGTGTCTAATTCATTGTCTCTTTCTGATCCCTCCGAAAAATTATTAAGTTGTCAAAAGTAATGAAAAAGTTATGATAATGAACATATTTTATCCAGCCTCTATCTCCCTCGGAACCCCAATGCGATCAAATTGTTTTCTTACCTTCGTTGACCCGAGCGTTTCTCCTTATTGCGAAGCGGTACTCTGGGGAATCAGATATTGCAGCAACCTGAAACCCACCAATTAAATGCAACATCAGTAAAAAGAATAAAATTTGGTTTGTAACCAGGTGAAGACATGAATGAAATAGTTTAAAAAAATAAGTTACTGTGGTTAAAAATATTTAAAACAACATTGACTAACACTGTTGGAAGGTTAATTATATTCAAAACTAGAAAAAGTTATATACAGCTTGAACAACTGCTCCGCTCGGATATAATGTGTTTGCTCGAATTCCACTTTCATGCCTTTTTCATCAAATTAAGACTTTTTATGCTTATTACCCACATTTTTAAATCCACTTAACCCAGTTAGGTACAAATTACTGAGTTACTTAGGACCTACCTTCAGTCCATAGAGGTTATAATCAACATTATGAACTATACTACCAAATGCCATTGCAATGTCTCCATTTAAAATCCCGAACACACAAAGTCCTATCAATATCCATGCTACACCAAACAGCCTTGCCAAATTGCCAACAGGAAAACGGTCTCCGTAACTAAAAAGAAAAAAAAAAGTATGCAATATTTTGCTTCATTAACAGGGACAAACGATTGCGTGCAAGTTTACATGATTCAAATAACCAAGACGTGGTATTGTTAAACAGACTAGCACTCGAGATAAATTAATCTAAACGACAAGATAAGTATGTTAAACCGTAAATCCAGTCTCACGACGCCCTATTGGCGGACTTTAAATTTTTTATAAAAAAGAACTCGCACCCTTATCAAAAAGAAGGGCAATGATCCCAGATTTGTAGTCGGTAGTTCACTGAGGAAATTTTTTAGTGTTTTAAATTTATCTGAGCTGCATGAAACGGATTATCTAAGATCCTCAACTGCTGTACCCTGTATTCACTTGTAAAGCGTGTAATAGCATTTCCTTACGGATCACTGAACTATAAAATTATTGCATTATATAATTATTCTGAAGGTGTATATTACATCTCTCGACTTGAAACACGTGACTATAGCCCCTTTCGCAGTCGTTGTTTGTCTTGCTCATATGTAGCCAACTAACATCTATTTACCCGAGCAGTTTATTTCTTGCCCAATTAGTAACGGCGGCATGGTTGGCACAGTGGTAAGATCTTTGCCTTCCAGCCACAAGGTTTAGGGTTCAGACTCCGACTCAGCCGGGTATCGAACATTTGTGTGACCTTCTTTTCTGCCAAAATTTGGCTTCAGCTTTTCATCCTTACGTGGTCGGTAAATGGGAAACCAGTTTCTGCTGGGGGCTAACCTACGACGGATTAGTGTCCCTTTCAGGGAGAGGCAATAATTCTCATTCGCTTATTGAGAAAAACTTGAGATAAGCACTGGTTC
This sequence comes from Palythoa mutuki, assembly GCA_027575235.2. NCBI lineage: Eukaryota > Metazoa > Cnidaria > Anthozoa > Zoantharia > Sphenopidae > Palythoa > Palythoa mutuki. The sequence continues at coordinate 7,518 of JAODFW020996572.1, read as the reverse complement.
CAATGGGCCACTTAGGCTCGTAATTAAAGATTTAGCTTAGCTTTTGGTTTTGGTAACTAACAAAAAGTGCATTATTGTTTACAGTTAGGTGTTCAAAGAAGGAGCAACTGGAAAGAGGCTTCCAGATAATGAAACATTATGAACGTTGTTTACAAACTAAACACAAAGTAATTTAAAACTCCTCTCAACAATATAGTTCATTATATTTGTCGCTATATCTATTTTTATTTTAGCTATATTTATATCTATATAAGTTAAAAAATTAAGGCATAAAATACAAAACCTGAAGATGCTCACGTAGAGTGAAAACGTTTGTTTTATACTTTAATGATAATTGTATTTTATGCCTTAATTTTTAAATTATTTTACTTCAATGGAGAATCAGATTTTAAAGTTTTATAAGCATTTTGAAACTGCAGTTCGAAAATTCATTTTCTTCCATACCAAACTCAGCATCATTGGGCAGAGATACCTCGCGGTAAAAGAGGGAATTTAAACTTTTACTCGTACAAATAACTACAGACATAAAAGTGAAATGACTTATTTCATGTTTGATAACCCACATACCATTTATCGCCATAGTTCTCTTCCACTGTATAGCATCTGATAGCGTAATAGCAATAACTGTCTTTGGAGGATATCGCTCGCCATTTTGCTTTGCAACTTCCAACATGAACTTGCTTAGCCCGACAGTATAGTTGAGACTGATGGCACACGTGTCTTTCAATTCCGTACAATTTTTTCTGTTATGCTTTCCTGCAGGGTCCAAAACGGGAGCTTTTACTTTCCGGATAACTGCCACTTTGATACTGGATGGAATTCACTTATTCTTCCAAAGTTTTTAGCTTTCCAATCCGCGCTACTTCTTCCGTGGCAGCTAAAGAAAAGTGAGACAAATGTTTGAATTCAAAATCATCAAAACCAGCCCATCATGTATAATTATCTCGCAAATAATGAGCATTGCATTCCAGTGACAATTCTCACACTTTGTCTTGTTTGCGTGTTGGTTATAGTTCAAAAATTCTCATGCCCGATTGAGAAGCAAAATCAAAAACTCGCTCTTCGTGTTTGATCACCCGTTCCAAATACATCGAAAACAATAAAGCACTCGGGGCTTTGCCCCATCGGGACTTCATTATTTTCTCAGTGTTTGGAATGGGTAATCAAACACTCCTGCTCGTTTTTAATATACACGCTTTTTTTGTAAGAACCAGTAAATTTTGCTGAGGCTCATTGTTCTTAACTTTTTGGCGATTTCAGCCTCAATTTGTTCTTAATTTGTTCTTATTTCTGTGTGCGGTTTTTATTGAAGAAAAACCAAAATAAAACAAGGTATTGGAAAATGAAACGCCTTGCGCCACACATGTGTTGTATGGCTGAATTTAGAGGCCAACTACGTTCATTGTTTGTTGAACGGTCTTTATAGTGAATCTTTTTATGTTTTATGCTGTATACAGTTAAGTTTTAGTCAATTTTCTACCACAAGAACGTTGCTAGTAATTAAGCCTCGGCCTGAGCTTGTTCTTAAATTTTGGCAAATTTGAGCTTCGTTGTTCTTATAAAAAAAGCGTGTAATGTGTTCAAAAATATCCAGTAGAATTTCTAAATTACTTGGATCATAATTATTCCTCTTCAAGGGTAGGGCGTGATACAGCACAAGGTTAGTAGATTTCCTTTTTGAACTACCATGTTTCATTTGTAGGTTGCCTATCGGGCTTTCGGTAAACATTTTCCTTTAATTGGTTGCTAATATAAATAATAAAACTATAAACAAAGACAATTTGTTACCATATTTTGTGTGGTTTCATTTGAAAAGAGGATTTAACTTTCAAGCTACTTCCCAGCTCAGTTGAGGGTTTGTGATTTGATGAAGAAGATCGCTAAATCCTTTTACGAGCCCAAGTGGCCCACTAGAGCCGGTGCTTATCTCCAGTTTCTGTAGTGTTAAGCGGATGAGAGTCATTGACTCCCCCTGAATGGGGTACTAATCCATCGCAGGTTAGCCCCCAGCAGAAGCTGGTACTCATTTTACTGATCTTGGGAGGATGGAAAGCTGAGTCAACTTTGGCAGAAAAGAAGGTCACACAAATGTTCAACACTCGGATGAACCAGGGGTTGAATCTGGGACCTTGTGGTTAGAAGGCAGAGATCTTATCACTGCGCTAACCACGCCGCCGAAGAAGCTAGTCCAATGGCCAGCCCAAAAAATTTACGCCCTAGTAAAAAACGTAAAATTCCAGAAGTTAAACAGGAATTCTAGGATATGAATACACAAAAACAAAAGAAAACATATGCTGCGTGAGAATACGTTTATCTCACCAATAATGTAGCATCATTCTCAGGGTCTGTAACTTTTCTTGTCCTTAATGACTTTCCTTGTACCCCCACCCCCCTGTTGGCCACACCCATCTCAGATGAAAGGGGTGAGGTCGAACTTGCCGGTTCCTGTATCACCACACGCGTTTTTTTGGCTGAGACCGTTTTTGTTTTTTTATGACTTGGGTGTGTCTTTGGGGCTCTGTGGACCCTGGTGCGGGATGGTTTACTGTGGTGATTCTTGTGGCCCGACTCTGAATCATCTGAGTTACTGCTTCCTATGAAAAAAGTTCTATAAGATTAAGTAATGATCTGAGTGAGAAATAGGCAGGTCACAAGATTTTTGCCAAAAATAGGGCATTGTCAAAGGTCACTAAAGCCATATCAAACTTTTTTTCAAGGGCACAAGGCCAAACCATAGATGGTTAATAGTAGTCATCTGAAAGTGTTTGTATCATTATTGAGTTCAAGTTCAAGCTATTAAGTTTTCCAAAAAGTTACTTACAATGAACACCGCCTGCAAATAGCGAGCTAATCTAGGCAGGCGTTGTTAAGGACAAACATGCACGAATTACTAATTGAAGGCGTCAAAAAAGTCAATTTTGAATACATTATTTGTCAAAAGAGTAAAAAGTAATGAAAAGTAAGGAAAAATATTATGATTAATGATTGAATTATAATTAAGATGTCTTTTTTATTTCAGAAATAAGAGCGCTAGTATCAGCATAATTGTCCATCTATAGTTTCTAAAGTTTCTAATATAGCAATGTTTGAATTTTCTTTTTTAAAATATGCTTTGGTAGTCTTCGATAGCTTTCGAGAATGCTGTTCCAAATTTTAGCTCCAACGATGGAAAAGAGTTTTTATGATGATTGAGGCTAGAATGATTAATACAGAAGTTACCAGAAGATGCTGAGCGAGCATTATACTATTGTATATCTTGTGTAGAAGTAAAAAGATTGCAGATATTTTGAGGCCCAGAATTAGTAGTTATACGAAGCATTAAGGTTGATGAAAGTTTGAAATAGAGCATTGTGATTGGCAGACTGTTAGATTGAGCAAAATATGCAATCGCATGCGTTCTGAAAGTCAAAAAGTTGATCAAGCGAACGGCTCTCTTTTGGAGTACTAGAAATTTTTCTAAGTGATTAAATACTGCTTCAAAGAATGTTGTTTTATGCCTCCTATCACTTTTCTCTAGTATATCTAACGCCATTTCCCCTGCACATTTCCCAATGGGCGATTAACGTCACAAACAAGAGGGTACAGCGTCTTAGGATTGTAGCGTCTTCGTGTAGACGCAAACATCTTCGTGTGAACAGCAAACGTCTTCGAGTCGATGGGATCTAAGAGCTCATAGTCTTTAAATCTACGTACGAATGAACAATCAACAGATCTGATTTTTTTAAAGAAGCATCCAGTACTGTGTTTATTAGTTATTGTTTTCATGTGATTGTTGTAAGTCTTCTCCGTCCAGTGTTTTACTAGAGGGTTTAAAAGGATTCTTGGTTGCGTCCGAATCCCCCTCGAAGTCTACGAAACCTTTATTGTCGTGATGTAGAACCGATTTCGACTTTTTAGCTTTGTTTCGTTCTTGTTTTGCTAGTTTAACTCTTTCCCTCGAAATAACTTTGGAGTGAGCTTGAACACGATTTTTACCAAGATCCTTCAACAAAGTGCTTCTACGTGGCTTATAATCATGTCCATCACAGGTGAATGTCCCTCCACTTAGAGTTGAGTCTTGCGAGAAACCTTCTTTCTCAAAATTAGAATCGTTTTGCGGTGATTGTGTGGAAGAATTATTGAACACGCCTTCGCTGCACGATTCTAATGGTTTGGAAGTAAGATTACGTGATTCCTGTTCACTAACGTTAGGCAGAAATTGTCCATTGATTATTGAACCATCCAATGCATTCTTGCCTAAAGATCCATCTGGGGAAAGGATCACGCATTGCTCACAATCAAGACTAATTTCTTTCCTATTAATTTCGGACACACTTGAACTTGTTGTAAATGGCTCAATAGACTGCAAATTTGAAGGGACAAAAAATGCTTCCGTACTAATAGAAAGAATACCGTCTTTCAAGCTTCGTTTTGGTCTTTTGCATCCCTTTGAAATGGCTTTCTTGTAGCTGGCACGATAATCAAACGTGCATGCAAGAGAAGCACAAGATTCCCCGCGATATATAGTTGTTCTTGAATCTGTGAAGCTGGAGTCTTGACGATCGAGAACGCGACGCCGTGTAGTGTGGGTAATGGTGCTGCTGCTAAAATGAGTCAGCGGTATCTTTCTGCAGATTAGGCGCATAAACATTATGTGAAAAGCACGGCGGAAATCTCTGTTACGAAAACCGTAGATTACTGGGTTGCATGCCGAGCTGCCACACTGCAGAAGTTTAAAAAAACCTGAGAAATTCCGTGGATACGAAGAGCAAAGTGTGTAACTTGGGTCAAGATACTGACATAACGCGAAGAATGAGTTTGTAGCAAAAAACGGTCCCCAAAACAGAATGAAGAGCCCTGTCACCAAGGCAACCGTCATTGCAATGCGCAAATCCTGAAAGTCAAACAAAGTGTTTAGTAAAACCATTTGTTGTAAAAGTTGAAATTGTAATTAAAGGAACGATAAAAAATTTCAACTTCGTATATCAGTGGGGTATATTGCTGGAATCTCTATGCACAACTCCCACTGACAGACAGATAAAAGCAACAAGCAGCCACTAATCAGAAAAAAGGTTAAAAAAGTTAAAAAGTTAAACTTAAAAGTTAAAGAGGTAGAGTCTTGTACTGCATGTAGTTCTCACTTAGAGTAATCGAAACATTCAAGCAAGATAGTGCAGTAGTTATGCCATATTCAGTAAGACGCTGCCTGGTTATATTAGCTGGTAAAGTGCCAGTCTGCCTTCACTCAGGATCTGAACATAATTACATGCCATCATCATAGCATATTTTTTTATAAATATGTCAAGATCTGCTTTGTTCTCTTGATCGTAATTTTCTCCAATCAACTGGATCGGCGAGATCGTGCTGGAGCTCCTCAGTTTGATTCTCATTGCTCCAATTAATGTACATTTCGACATTTTCTCTGTTCCATGTAACTTAGGTTTTAGATGCCCGTAAGACGTAGCACTGACGGAGGGAGGGGGTAAAGGGCGCACCGTCGGCATCCATTGAACGACGACTGACGTTAAATATAAAATACCTTTACCTTAACTATCATGTGTGAGTAAAAACTGTGCAAGGAAGATGAAGGCTCCAATATAATGGAGACCTGCTGGACTGGAAAAGTGAGGCGGTGTTTACACCATACCAGATCGAGGTTCAATCCGGCACGAGTTCGTCCCGGTTCCAGACAAATCGCTTCATTTGTTTACATGATACTTAATGATTTTTCGTACCAGAATGACTCATTCCCGAATTAACTCATCCCGGTTTTCGCACTGTATCGAAATTTTTGATCCGGAATGAAATCCGACAGCTTTTCGTTCCAGTATCGTGTAAAGGGTGTACGAGCTCATACCGGTACAAAACTGGCTGCCAAACCGGACTTCCGATAGACTGGAACGAGTAGAGCGTGCGCACTACACTTTTAAAAAGTAAAGTTGAAGCATAACGCTTGTGGGATGTGGCTGGAATAATAAATATAACTGTGTTGCACAATCGTGCTTATAATGACTATAATGTCCATGACTGCTAACATTCAGGCTCACTCTTTATTTGAAGGTTTCAGTACGGGCTTAGTCCCTCTGACCCGCGAGGCCATAGTGCCCTATTTAGTGGCTGTGTCATTATAAGCACGATTGTGCAACACAGTTACACTTTTAAAAGTTCGTTTTCGGGCTACCAAGCTCTTTGTTTTCGCTTCGTTCCGGTACGAGTTCGATTTCAACTTTTTCATATAAACACGTCACTGAATTTAATTTCGTTCCGGAATGAATTTCGATCCGCTATCATGTAAACACCGCCAGACTTGTAAGTCCAATCATTATGCTACCCCTACCCTAAACCTTCCACAAATATACCTTTTTAAATGATCGTCTTCCTCTACCTCTGACATGTGCCCGCGCTACTTTAAAGATGATGGCGTAAGCTACTGTGATTATGATCAGCGGAAACATGAAATAAACAACGGTGACTGTAAAACCGTAAAAGGGAACTTCTACCACGGATTTTGTCTGAGCCATCCCGGCAAGACCTGCGAGACTCCATGAACATGTTATCCCGAGCACAATGATTCCTGTTTGTTAAAGAAAAGAACCAATAAAACGGCGTAAACATATAACAAATAGATTCCATGTTGGCGTGCGTCTGTGCCCTCCACAAGCCTTCGCTAAGCATATCAGATAAAATGTGTACCTTTGTTAAGATATCTGTGCTGCAAGGGCCTTAGTAGGGCGTATGCTCTCTCCAAGCTGATACAGGTAAGGTTCAGAATGGAGGAGGTGCCACAGATGATGTCAAAAGCGCCATAAACTCTCACCATGGGAAGATGAGGATTGTAAATGTCACGTGTAACGGACAGTGTCACGTACAGCGGTATTGATATCAGGCCATTGAAGAGATCAGCAACAGCTAAAAGCGGAAAGGAAAGGTAGTTTTTGTTTTATTTCTGATTTTGTAAAGTTTAAGATTACTTATATTCTACGCTTTTGCTAGCCTGCGTAGCTGGCGGTCTTGAGATGAGGAGGAAAAATTGAAAAATTTGCCATATTGTTTTGGCCCCATGCATGACGAGTTTGAAAGGACTGGGAAGGCGAAAGGAAAGACCGCCTGCCCGAAAACCGGCTAAGCTTTTTGCTTCCCGCCTCCTTATACAAACAAGCGCAACCGACCATGCCAATTAGAACGCGACCTAGACTGTCATTAAAAATAACGAAGCAAAGCGTGGTGTGGTATCCGAAATGTGCCAAAAAATCAATAGATGCTCGATCCGATAAAACCGACAAAGCAAGGAATAAATGTCCTACAATATATATCCTTGTAAACAAAATAAAGAAGAACCTTTATCAACCTAAAATGCTAGTACACAGCTCTCAAAGTTGATTTACAAGCGACATTGCACAGCTGATTTACGGAAAGTTTAGTCTTTAGAAATATGTAAACAACGCAAGCGGTTTGTTATTTCCCGTTCGGAAAATTTTACAGATCATGGAGATATCATGATCAATCTTTAATTCCGTTATCCTAGTTGTAAATATCAGC
>JAODFW020996475.1:0-10188 GCA_027575235.2 Palythoa mutuki | reverse complement strand
ATCTATCTGTTATCTATAACGGAACAGACGCACGCAAACATGGAATCTATTTGTTAAATATATTGCTATGGTAATCATGAAATTAAAGATGACGTTTTACATTTTTTAAGGCAATACTTTTAAACGTTTTAGTACCTTTTATTCCTTTTAATGCACTAGACACTCATAAACAAGGGTTTTATGATTTTTTTATAAATGTAGTGATTTTTCGAAATGTTTTAGGCCTTGCGCAAAGCATTTCGGGTAAGTTATCAATTTTCTAAGATAATGATTTTACGGCTGTTTTTTTTTTTTGCAGACTTTTCTCGAATCTTGAAGAATGAGGTCATGGTATGTATAATTTAGAAATCCAAAGATTTGATTGAAAACTGTCAAAAATATGATTTATAATATTTCATAATTTTTGTTTCTCTTCAGATCTCATCTCTTGGTACTGATTCAGTGTTTGATTTTATATAATGTAATGACTATGCAATTTAAACGCAATAAAACACATTCTGATAGTTTAGATGTCAACACTCTTTGTTAACTATGAAAAAAGAAAAGATATCATGGAAATCGCAGTTACGTGACGTTATTATGACGTCATTCCTTTGAAGTCATATACAAACCATAATCAAGTAGAACTTCCAGTAATCAAAACTTATGCCAAGTTTCATTGAGAATGTTTCATTAATAAAAAAGTTATGGTAGGGAGGGGGGGGCAGGCAGAATCTCCCCAACCTCTCGCCTTCAGACTGTGAGAGCTCAAGAGCAGATGACTGGAAAAATCGAGAATCCGTCGACAAAATCAATGTTTTTACATTTTCTAGTAGCCAATGTAAGTAGTCGGTTGTTCGTGTGCAAAAGATGGGTTGTCTGCGAGCCACCGATTTGCTCCACGCGAGCGCTCAAAAATTGCAATTTTGTAGTGAATTTCATGCTCATTTTTGTGGTGACCACGGTATTTCACATTTTGCCAAATTTCTCAAAAACTAAAACTCTTTGGAAAGTTTAATTGCTATCATCAATAATAGTTCATGCAAGGGTTTCTCCTGACAAAATATGAAGAAATCCGATTTTTCGATTTTGTCGACGGATTCTCGATTTTTCCAGTCATCTGCTCTTAAAAGCCCAGGCTAGATAGAATTAAAAATAAAACTGTTTAAACCACTGAATTTCAAATACAGATGGAGAAATAATCGAAAATGTTCGTAAAGCCATCAAAACGGCAACTTTAATCGCAATGCATCCTCAAGCTTTTACATTTTCACAACCTGTTCGATCCACAAACTAAAAAATCAACTCACAGATGTTTTTTTTTATTTACAACGAGCGGTTCGAATGTTTGATTAATGAGCAGAGTGGACAGTTTTAATTTCCTGTCAAATATTATTTTACTTAAGAGTTTAAAGGCGCTTTGGTTAAGCATTATTGTGTTTATATCGTGAAAATAATTGAATTTTTTTTAATATTGCTAAAATTTTGAATGACTTGTTTAACATTTTTGCAATCATGCTTTCAATCATATGGCGGAAATAAAATTTTGTTTCACTCGTAAAACAGAAATATAAAAGATATCTACATATTATACATGTATAAATTTAAAAATTTTCACTTTCGCAAAGGAAAAAAGTTTGTATAAAAAGTATAGTTGTGGGTCAAGTAATTAAGCGAAATGTCTCGTTGGTTTAATAAGAGGTGAAAACATTAGATTAAAATTTTATGGGCAATTCACAAACTGTTAATGAAATCATTTGAAATTTAAAATGATTTACTCATCGCTAAATGTTTACCAGCTGAAAGTTTTTGTATCTGAGTTTTCCGCTATTTATTTTCAAAGATTTTTGGATTGGAGAACTGAATTTTCTTTATGAAGATTCAATTCTTTGGTTCAGTCTGGATATAATCAATGCTATGGCACGCGAGATGTTATTTAATAGTGACAACAATTCGCAAGCTCATTGCTTCAATTGTATGAACCAGAATTTGAGGTTTTATGTTTTTATCGTAAAAGGCTTTGAGATTTAATTAGTCGCCTTTTGACAAACTCAATAACCTGTACTTGTAAAGGATTTTAATTAGAAAAGTTTAATATAACTCGACGTTAAGGTACGAAATTTAATAAAAATATGTAAGAAGAGTTTTTCTTTAACGTGGGAGATCTGTTATTATGTACTGAAAAGTAATGCTTTGACATTGTTGTTAGTTGTAAGATAATATTTTGAGATACAAGAATTGATTGACTCGGTTTTCCAGACCAAGGGGCCATCAAAACATAAGAAAATTCTACCTTATTAGGATAAATTGCTGAAGGAAATATTTTATCAGAGAATGGTTCTTGAGTGTTGAAAGTTGACAGATATTCGAAGGTTTTCGGAAGAAACCAATTCAAAAGTTGTAAATTGGATTAGCTAGTAGAAGTAAGGCTTTCGTCGTCTCGAGAAAATCCGTCCGAACAGGTCTTTCCAGGGGAGAAAATTCAAGTAAATGTACATTGCAAACCTCTGTGATTTGCTCTACGTAGTTCGTGTCGAGAAAATATTTTTTGTTGAATTCGAAGTGAGCTAACTTTTCAGGTTTATCTTTTTGCAGCAGTTTTAATAGAATTTTCATTTGGCCGGTAAAGATATCTAGCCGACAAATGAAAACACGATAGAAGGAGTTTGTTTTAAAAAAACAATTAAAGTCTTTGCACTTTTCACTCAAAGGATTACAATATTTTTTGTTTTGTTCTTTGCGGCAGTTGCGACCAACTTTTATTTCTTTGTGTATATCTTGCATAATGACAACAGAATGAGTTTGATTAAAATTCTTGCTGCGCCCTCCCCCGTTGGTAAATACCGATTTTTGCAACCACTCCAGAAGACAAATGATATAGCTGTCACGACGAACAGTTGCACTTAATGCTTAATTGACGATCAAATTGTTGATAGACAGATATGACAATAACGACGGAGTCTCTGCTAATGAAATCGGCAGCGAAAGAAAGGTTGGGTGCCGCCTTGGTTTAAATGAGATAAACATTTTCTTAAAACAATCATTCGAGCGTGTGTTACCATGGTTGGAAGTGAATTTGGAGCTTGATTACGTTGGCGCCGCGAGGATTTTGTTTGGAAGACAAGTGTGGGCGTTCTCAATTGTACTATTAACGCAGCGGCTGAACAATAAATTTAAGATATCTATGATGCTTCTGACACTAAGGTCGAGCTAGCACAGGGATTGTGGTCAAGAGCACAACAAAACAGTTTCCTTGGTTTGTTTGATGAGAAAGAAGTTTGTCAGAAACGGAAACATCTTGTGGAAGGACTAAAACATTGCATCGAAGCCCACAAACAGTCAACTTTGGACTTAGCAATGAATAACTCTACAAATTCTACTGCTGTTGTGCTCGATTATTGCGGTGACCAAGAGACAAGTCTAAAAAACATTTTTTACGCAAGCTTCTTAGTATTTATAATGATAGCTACGATTATCGGCAACGCTTTGGTGATAGCAGCCGTTTGTATGTTTCCGCGACTACGAAGAATGACCAATTTCTTTATCGTTTCCTTGGCGGTCAGCGATCTCCTAGTTGGGCTGATGCATTTACCGCTCAGGATTGATAGTACGGTACGCAATATGTGGTGTCAACCGATGGGAGTTTGTGCGTACTGGGTTGTCATAGACGCAATCTTCAGCGCCGCGAGTATCTGTAATCTTGCCGTGATTTCAGTTGACCGTTATTTAGCAATCACAAGACCCTTCGATTACCAGGAACTGATGTCAAAATGTCGAGCTACTGCAGTGATTGCGTTTGTCTGGATTTACGCCTCTTTGTGGGGCCTGTTAGGGTTATTTGACTGGGAGACAGGCCGATACCCAATATCGATCGACAAAACAACGGGGCTATGTACGAACAAAAATCCGGTGTATTACACTACGACAGCCTGTTTTTCCTTCTTTCTTCCTCTCCTTATAACAATTGTTATGTATATGTTTGTATTTCGAGTTGCTCTGAAGCAAGCAAAAGCTATGGCAAAGATGGATCCCGGGAAAAAAAGCCGAAGGCACATGGTCCGCGAAATGAAAGCTACAAAAACTTTGGCAATTGTTATAGGTGTGTTTACCGTCTCCTGGCTACCCTTTTTTACAATGTTAGTTTTGGCATTTTGGTGCCCAATATGTGTCAAACCATTGTCAGATATTCGTGCCCTTGGACAGGCTATTCATATCATTTTTGTGTCGTTTCTACCCCCTATAAATTCATGTGTAAACCCCATCATTTATTCCGTATTTAACAGCGAGTTTCGCAGCGCGTTTCAACGTATGCTGAGCTTGACGAGATTCCGTCAGTCCCACTACTCTACCGTTGAACATGAGCTATCTGTAACAGAAATGAACCACAACAGAACAAATAGATGTGCCTAGGCAACGTTGCAACGGAGACACAAATTAAGACCAGATCGCAGGTAATTTAAGAACGCAATAAAGTGTTTTATTTCGGACGAATAATCCCGCGTGATCTCGAAAAATTAGTCTCTCAAACGAGCCTCCATCACACTTGAAGAACTGCAAAGATGTAAACAGCTTTCTTTATATAGTAATGCAGATTTCCGCTTATGGAAAGAACTTCAAACTCTTAGTCTTCAATAAACTGTAAACTAAAAACTATTACTACATGTGAATGATTTTATGAAGACCTAGTAGCTTTGAAGAACAAACAAGGCTTCGAAATTTTTTTAAAAATTGTGTTTGGACAATAAACCGATGAATTGAAACATGTTGCGACCAGTTTAACTTGAAAAATAATTTCTTCGTTTGAAATTAATATCGGTCGCAGCAAAATTAAAATTGGGTGTTACGACGCACTAAAATTTTGTTTATATTTGCCAGATTTTTTTAATTTAAGGGAAAAAAAGAAATTTTTTATCTTTAGTTTGAGAAGTCGGAGATAAAAAACAACCAGAGTAATTTATTCAGTCGCTTATATGTTCTTTGTTTGCTGCGCAGTGGTTGAATGAAACAGTTAAACTTTGGCATCTATAAAGAATCTTTAACAATGCAGGAGGTTTCTTCTTTCAAAAAAGATAATGCTTTTTCGTCAACGTAATTTTAAGCATTTGAACAAAAAATAAAAACCTTTACGACCGGAACCATCTGAGTTTGTAAATGAAAAACCAACATTTATAAGGAATATGTAAATTAATTGAAATGCAACTAAATCGCGACATCACCACTCTCGGCAAATGAAGTCGAAGGAGTCACCAAAATAGACTCGATATGTACAAGAAATAGTTGCGAGTTTTGATTCAGATAAGGACCGAAATGCTCTTAATAGCCAAAAGTAGTACTTCATTGTGTTATTTTTTGCCATTCATTGCAGCTAAATACCTGGTTATTTGTCTGTTAAGGTCCAACTATTATAGAATCTGTTGGTTTTATATTACAATAGCACAAAGCGACAGTTCAAAAAGGCAGTTCAGGAAGTATTACGCCGACTCATAAATGATACTTCGAAAATGGAGTGCTAGAAAACTCGAAAAATCGTTGTGTGTTCAGTTCCGTCAATTTTTTTTCCCGCTATTCAAGAACGGAAGCATCAAGAAGGAGAATATTTTAAAATACCGTCTTCTTTTCAAATCGAAAAAGTTGATTAAGATTCATTAAAAGGTAAATTTATGGATTTAGGTAATAATCCTTTAAACTCTCTTTCAATATTAATGAAACGAAAATGACATTGTCGCTGATCATATTTCCCTTTATTAAGTAGTTCATTACTCGAAAAATCTTTGTCAGATAGATGTATTGATAATATTAAAGCTCATTTGAAATGGCGTCTGCCAAAGAGACCGGATACTATTCGGCTTTGTTTTCTATTACAAAGCAACGATATTTTATATCAGCCTTAGGACTTGTAAAATCTCTTGTGTGTTTATTTTGCTCAATTAGCTTTGTAAATCTGCATTATGGATTTCAAAGTTTCATTTGCACGTAATGCTTTTATTGGAATAAGTTCGGATAGTTGAAAGAACCGCCCATTTCGTATGTGCTGCACACATGTGCCTTGTACAAAGAACTGATATTTAATATCCGAGTAAATCCCACTTTATTTGAAGTTATTAGTATCATTTTATTAAGGTTTAACCTTCCATTAAACCAAAAGCGACGCGAAAAAATGCTTTTAGTTATATTTAAGCAATAAAAACAAACAACACCGATTCTTCTTCGCTTGAAATTACTCTGAGGTCGAGTTAGCTCGAATTTCTAAACATCAATTAACACCGTCCTTCCTTATCGCTTTAGCGTATGTTTACGATAAATCGCAAAATGAGAACCTTAAAGGTTATTAATTTTGTTCCCGGTATGTTTTTTACGTTGAAAAGATTGTAATGACCCCAAGATATCTCAGAAAGGTCACATTTTTACTCTGACCCTATATAAACATTAAACCGAACGAGCGAATTTTTCAAATAGCTAGTAACAAAAAGAAGCAGCTATGTTTCGAGGACTTTTCCCAAGCATACAACACACGACATTGTTTTACCTCGAAAAAGCAACCACTATGATTAGATAGCGCGAAAAATAAGCTTTATGCAAAAATTAATTTTAACCTACTTGTCAACTTTGGAGGTTTATTTGATCTGCATATGTCAGAGTCCAAACGCGGCGAGATCTTATATTGTTCAACGTATAATGCTCTTCAAATAGTTAACGCTTGTGTAACACTGTTTGTCCCTCACTTTCATACTTTAAACAACGGAAGTCGAAACAACCATTTTTATTTTTTGACTTTAAAAATGCAGCTTTCAAGAAATTAAATACAATGCTTTCTTATTTCTCAGCTGCTTAATGGTCCGTCACTCCTTGGACTCAGCTGACAAATTAATTCTAAATTTTTATCTTTTTAAAATATTTTTTTTTGGTAACTTTTAGCCTTAAATTCTCGTTCGCTGCTAAGCGGACGAGCGAGCTATAAAAGCAAGACGAGTTTGTCAATCTGATATTTGATAGAAATAACTCCGAAGTTAAGTAAGAATCGTGTTGCTTTAAAGAATATTAATTTTTAATGTAAAGAAACGAGAAACTGGAGTCAATAAAGTCACGCAAAAAATCACTTTTACCAAGCGGTAAATAATATTATAGTTTCTTAACTTTCATTATTTAGACCCAGTTATAGATAATTTGTTTTTCAAAATAATTTTATGTTTGAGCGATATCACTTATTTGTGCCATTTCAAAGTGTTATCAAAACTTTATTTGCTGTTAAATAAAATAGCAAATTGCAGTCGATTGACCGATGCAAACAAGGCTTGCCAAAAACCTTATTTCCTAGTCCTGCTTTGAAAGATATTCGAAAGCAAGCCATCTTTTTGAAAACAGTTTATTTAAGATATCTTCAACAAAGACAACATCCTGTTCTATGTAGCTGGTGGCTTTTACTTTTATTCAGAATTGATTTCCTTTACGCCGGCTTCAACAAGAGTTCCTTTGCCTTGTTTGGGAAGAAAAAACACAAGTTTTTGGTTTAAAAATAGACTTATTTGTTATTACGTTTGCAACTTTTTTAATAATTGGTAGGATTCAAAACATTCGATAGATTTTGTTTCTTTCGCAATTCGGAGCACGCATCTTCCAATTAAAAGCGCCGAAAAGTAAACAAATCCATGCTAACTGTCAAGCAATGTTAAAGTCTTTGAATTTTTAATCAGTTTGGTTTGACATCGGAAAAAGTTCAAAACTTTACAAAACCTATAGACTGACATGGTACAGAAAACGTAAATAGATTTGATGAAAAATTTATCACGAAACCGCTCTAAAAGAGATGAACCGCTACTTATGAGTTGTGTTAACTCATACATTACGTTTTCCTTTCTTGGTCAAAATTCACCTCGTTCAGTTGCCGTGGGAAGCTTAAAATCTCAACTTCTTTCAAAAAAGGCCGTTCATAGTTTTGTTTCTAACAATTTTCTGATTTAGTTAACAATTTAAGTGCAAGCAGAAGAAAATCAGTATGAAAAACAATTGTGTTGAAGCCCTAAGGGCGAGCTCTTCAAAACTTATAACCTACAAGCGTACGTAAGTCTCCAATTTCGTAGCGCTTTCATTTTTTATTAAGGTCCGAGACTTGGTAAATTTGTTATCCTTAGAAAATCAATAACAAAACTCAACTAGTCTTCTTAGTTGGTTCACGAAACAATTTGTGCACAATTATTTAGGTCATGAAGTAGTCTGCTTTCAGTTGAAAGATATAGTAGTGGAGACGCCATCTTGTACTTGTTTTAGAAGTGTTTAATGGAAAATTGCCGTGGGGCACATACACGGCTAAACCTTATTTTTGATTCCGGATGTTTGGCTAATTACGCTAGTAACTTTAAATACAAATCTTAACTAAAAGCAATAAAATTTTTAAACGGCTACAAAATACGCAGAGCATTACATAAAATTCGGCTCTATAAAATAAAAAAAATAAAATAAAAAGCTTGCCATCTCAAATGTTGAAAACTGCACTTAACATCACTAACTAAGGGAAATAAACAGATGGCTCGAATGCTATCTATTTCTTCCGGAATGAAACCTTTTTAAGGTGGCCATCAATATATTAAAACTCAAGTGGGTGGAACCCACAGCGGATATCTAACGTTTCATTTTTATGTGAACATGAAAGATTTGTTAAACAAAATCGAATCGTTTCTAAGACGAAGGCTAAGATTTTCTATTGAGCTAAACATTCAGTTTCACTAAAACAAACGTTTTTCAAGAATAAGAACTTTAAAACAACGCCGCTCAAGTTGACCAAAATTTAAGAACAATTTATCTTAAGATAACCGAGATAGAGGCTCAATTATTAGGAAATTTTGCTAGTCGAAAATTGACAGAAACTCGCAATTTAACTTAGCAATTTGATCTAACCCGAGCCCTAAGACTACGAATTCAACGAACAATGAAGGTAGTTCGCCTCTAAATTTATCCATTCAATACCTTTGTGGCGCCAGGCGTTTTATTTTCCGACACCTTGTACCTATTTTGTTTTTCTTCAATAAAAACCGCTCACAGAAATAAGAACAAATTAAGAACAAATTGAAGCTGAAGTTGCCAAAAAATAAAAATCAACGAGCCTCGGCAAAATTTACTGGTTCTCATAAAACGGGTACATAGTCTCAGCTTAAATTAATGTGTTTCCGTGACTCCACAGACATAGAATCGATCATAAATACATTTATGATGATCCATGCAAAGTTTTATGGCCTCAAAGCGCCGATACGAAAGTTAACTCACCACATAGGACTATTTTTTGTGAAAATGTCGGGTGTTGAAAGACAGCGACGGTCATTGTTTATTGCAATGTTTAAAGTAGGTAAAAAAGTATTCAAAAATCTTCCGATAAAAATGGATTCGGAATATTTTATTCTCTTTGAAGGCAGCGAAATGAAAGAATATAAAATAAGTAAGACTGGCAAATAATATTGTTTTTTCTTTCCGACTTGTTTTGAGATAGCGGCAAAGTGAGTGACACGTTTTGAAATGAAAGCATTGAGAAACCAGTTAATTATTTCACATGCTTTATATGACTTCGCCTGCCGCTAAATCTGAATTAAGACTTTAACCAGCGAAATATTTGAACAGTTGCTAAACGAAAAAGAGCTTTTTAGTTTAGACAACTAAAGATAAAAGGATACCGGCTTGTGTTAATTCTAGAGCTTCAAAATGTTCGTTATTTTAGAAAGGATCCATTTGAAACTGGCCTGGCCATTTTATTCTCAGTTTCGTTAGCTTTCTGACTATAACAGTTCGGATTACATTGCTACCTCGAGTGGGTCATCAAAAAGATGTGAGGTTCGCATTCTCTCATCTGGCATGTCGTGATTAACACCTAAAAACCGTTTGCTGGTTCAATTTAAATTTATTGTCAATATTGCCAAGAATTTAAATACACTTCAGAAATCTGCATAAAAAAGTTATAGCCAACACTCAAGCGATGTCAGAGCAGATGGAAGTTTTTAACTGAAAAGGCTTAGGTGTGTGCGTGGATTATCGTACAAATGTGTGTGAGGGAAGAAAAGAAAGGGAGGGGTGGCTCATCGTACAATTGTGTAAGGGGGAGGAAGAGGAAGGGAGGGATGGCTCATCGTACAAATGTGTTTGAGGGAAAAAGAGGAAGGGAGGGGTGGCTCATCGTACAATTGTGTAAGGGGGAGGAAGAGGAAGGGAGGGGTGGCTCATCGTACA
>JAODFW020996388.1:0-10188 GCA_027575235.2 Palythoa mutuki | reverse complement strand
GGGGACCTTATTAGAAATCTTATTAGAGAGGGGGTCCTTATTAGAAAGGGGGGCTTATTAGAGAGGGGCTTTATTAGAGAGGGGGCCTTATTAGAAAGGGGGCTTATTAGAGAGGGGCCTTATTACAGAAGGGGCCTTATTAGAAAGGGAGGCCTTATCAGAGAGGGGGACTTTATTAGAGAGGGGGATCTTACTAGAGAGGGGGGCCTTGTTATAGAGGGAGCCCTTATTAGAGAGGGGAGTCTATTTAGAGAGGGGGGCCTTATTAGAGAGAGGGTCTGATTAGAGCTTTTACAATATCTTTTGAGGTTCACTTTGTGAATTGAAATGAAAAACAAATGTTGCAACAAACAAGTTAAACTTCAAATTCATTAAAGATTTGTCGATATTAAGGTGGAATAGTGTGAAAAAATTTCTTGGAAACAACATGAATTTCAAAAGTGCTTCAAACTGGAACAAAAATTCTAAACAACAACACTTTGCTGTTACTATTTTGTTGCTTTTTAAATTCGTTAAAGATTTATCTATCTTCAATTCTGAAGCAACTTTGCAGGATAATCTAATTCATCTTTTGTGACCATGCAGGGGTTTCATTAAGGGCCGGGCACCAAACAATTTGACCGGCTGTGAAGACAGCTTTGCTCGGCTGCTTTCAGCATCTCAACCAAAAGAACAAAATAAAATTTTCCTAAACATTGCCTGGATTGCCGAACCCAAATGCCCTACTGCTCCAAACCTTAATAAAAACCCTGCCTTGTTTTCATTAAAAACAATTTGAAAAATATTCGCTAATCATTTACTTGATTTTACTTAAGCCCAAACAATGGAAACGCCAAGTTTAAAACAGGAGCCCAAGAGTCCAGAGTTTTCCTTGGATGACGATCTTCAAACTCAGATATCATTCCTTTTGAACAGCAAGAACAGGGCAATGAGTTTTGATGAGATTTGTCATTTTGTTGCAAGATCGACTGATGATCGTCAGGTTGTATCAGACTGCCTCGAGACTTTAGAGCATTATCAGCAGGTAAGAAGAGACCAGGACAACCCTTCATTGTGGATCGCTGCTGGAAGCGAACTTGCAACAGAGCACCAGGACAGGCCAAGTGAATGTAGTTCTACGCAGGATACAGACGATTCCATAGTGACAGTAAACCAGAGTGCAGCTTTAGTAAATTTGCAAGATTATCCCAGCCCTCAGGGTTCTCCTGTCAACTCAAAACTTGAAAATATTCAGCAAAACATAAACGTCGAGAATTCAAGCCTTTCCGTTAATGAGGATCAAAATCAAGAACCTTCTGGTGGAAAAGAAGCTATTGTGTTTGCATCAAGAGATACTTTACCAGTTGATTGTAATAAAGAAACAAGAACACATCCAAAAACAGAAACACAACCAGTTTCTCCTTCAAAGAAGTTACCTCCTCCTCCATCATCAATCTTGTTCCTGAATTTGAAAGAGAAAGTTCCAGATCTCAATCCGGTTATAACATCTGGGCATCCTCACGTAGACGCGGATATTGATACAACAGCCCAACATTCAGAGGAGCAAAGTGATAAAAACACCCTTTATCAACAAGCATACCTCACTTTGGAAATGGGTACAGACTATGAGCGATCAATGGAGGATACTTATGACGATTACAGTGATGGTGTTAGTCAGGAAGATGACGAGCAAACAGAGTTTTACAAAGGCGAAGATGAAGGAGAGACTCAAACTAACTTACAACAGGACTGTGGAGGGAGATTAATAGAGGTTTTACAGGGAAGTGAAGATAATAACTTTTATACGCATTGTGAGAACAACAAGGCAGTGTTTGGATATTTAAATAAGCAAGAAAAAGAAGGCAAAAGAGAATTTCCTTCACCTTCAGTTAGTGACAAAGGGCATAGCCAGAAAGAAGAGGTGCAAGAATGCAAGGGTGTACCACATGGAGAAGAAAATGAGAATCGGCAAATGCCACAACTAAACAATAACCTTTTAGAGAAAACTCATATGCCGACTGCATTAAGCAGTGATAATGCTGTGTCAAGTTTACCAAACACTAGCAAAACCACTCGTACCAGTTCTAGTACAGTAAGGAAGGCGCCATCATTAGCTCCCCCTCCACCCTCAGCAGCCTTGTTCCAATCTCTGATGTCCAAATGTTCACGTCCTCCTGCACCTGTTGCTATGAAACCAGCACAATCTCAGCAGTTCCATCCACATGGATCTGGTCCAAGCCAGTTAAGTACCCCAATTACTCGTGGTGTAGTCCCTTCCTTAATGTCACTTCAAGTTAACAAAAATTATTCTAAGCATCATACTTCTGTGGTCCCAACAACAAGTTCATTTATAAGTAAAGGGAACGAGATCAGACAATCAACACAGCTTCCTGCAAACAGTCTAATAAAACAGAATCATAAAGTTCAGTCTGGTCTTGAGGAGTTCGCATCAGCGAGAGGAAGCATGCAAGATAACCCTCAACCTTCTAGTGGAACTCCAGCGGCTACTCTATCTACTCCCAGTAGTAGCTTGGCCTTCACTCGCCACTCAACCTCTCCCTCAAGCAACTTGCCTTTTACACGTCAGTCTATTTCCCCTCGAAGCAACTTGCCGTTTACTCAGCAGTCAACTTCCACTTCAAGCAACCCTTCCTCACAAAAGAATTCAAGATCTGTGCATGCCAATGCAGTATCAAAGCTACCAGCTCCCCCATCTGCTGATCTGTTCAAGAACCTAGTAAACAGAGGTCCACAGACACTTGTAACTAAAAACTCTAAGCCTGTTATGGCTAAACAACCAGCTAGGCTGAATGCCCAAGAGTCACAAATTATTGATTATATGAAACAAGAAAAAAAGCCATGCCAAACATTGCAGTTAGCGAGAGTGTGTGGCTTTCGAACAAAGAAAGAAATTAACCCTACCTTGTATCATCTACAGAGTCTTGGCCAAATCTACAAGTTGCATGACCATCCTCCCACCTGGAAGCTACGACCTGCAACTGGTAGTTATGATGTACACCCACCACAACCATCAGGACCAAGTGAAATGGTTCATTCTCTGCTAACAGAAGGTAGTGCAAATAAGATTAGTCATAGCGAGGTAACCTTTGGGCATTCCACAGTGTTTACCGAATATGAAGGAGCTCCTCAGAAGAGAAAATGGGACCAGACTGCAGCGCTGCCATCATCAAAAACGTTTGAACCCGGTTTTTCACAGGAAGATCTTAACAAGCCAAACTATCCACCTTACGAGGGTCAAAGTACCCATACATTTTCCCGGCAATCTTATGTTCAATCTGTCCCATCATCTGGTGTTAGCAGTTCACAAGTACTAAACAAGGTAACTTTTTCTGCCATTAACAAAAATCCTATCAGTACTTTGAATGAGTATGCACAAAAGAACAACATGGCAGTTACATTTGAATTGATCAGACAGGGACGAGGAAATAGACCGTGCTTTGAAATGGCAGCAAAGGTAGGCAACAAAACATTTCCTTCAGTAACTGCATCAAATACAAAAGACGCCAGACGAGAAGCAGCAGATTTAGCTCTGAGAACCATTCTTGGCCAAGCAGCTCAAGGTTCAGAGATATCACAGCCTGGGGAGTTCAGAATGATCCAAGCAAGTCCTGGAGGACTTCCAGGGGTGCAGACACATTTTGACCTCATGGCTGCAATTTCTCATCATGCTTTTCTTCAAATTGCAAGTGCCATTCCAGACAAATTCGCTGGGCGTAAGGTCATTGCTTGCATGATTATGAAGTCGACCTCGGAGGATTCTGGTCAGGTTGTTAGCCTTGGTGCTGGCAATCGCTGTGTAACTGGTCAGCGGTTGAGCATGGAAGGCAAAACTGTGAATGATTCTCATGCTGAAATCATCTCCCGCAGAGGACTTCTGAGATTTTTATATGGCCAGCTCGACAACTTTTACACTGGAAAGGATTCCATCTTTGAATCCAGCACAAATTCTTCCAAATTGTGTATCCACAAAGGAGTCTCTTTCCATCTTTATATCAGCACTGCCCCATGTGGAGATGGGGCCCTCTTTACACCTCGTGAAATGTCCATGCTTGATCCATCTCATATACAACGACAACATTCACCAACATTCACAAACAAGCAGCAAGGAATCCTTAGGACCAAGATTGAGGACGGAGAAGGGACCATCCCTATAGACCCTTCAGAGGGGCCTCAAACGTGGGACGGCCTTCTTCAAGGGCGCAGATTACGCACCATGTCATGTAGTGATAAAATTTGCAGATGGAACATTCTAGGTCTTCAGGGATCACTACTGAGTCACTTGATAGAGCCCATATATTTGGAATCACTCACGCTTGGTTATCTTTATGATCATGGTCACTTGTCACGGGCCGTATGCTGTCGCTTACAGCACAAGGGTGATCTGAATGCAGAAGTGCCACAACCTTATCACGTGAACCACCCATGGCTGGGGCGTGTCACAGCGTATGATGCACAAAGAGAAACCGAAAAAACAAACAATCTTAGTGTAAACTGGACCATAGGAGACATGACTGTTGAAGTTACTGACGGGCGAACAGGTTTGTTTCTCAATTGAGAATCGCTTGATACTAGGGAGAGTAGGGTAGGGTAGTGGTCATGGTTCAAATACCTGATTCGCAAGTGGGTGTCAAATAAACTGTGGGAGAGGGAAATTTTTGAAAACCTATCATGCGGTTTGTGGGGGGGTCTTACTAAATGGGGAGGCCGGAAAATCTAAAAAGAATTGTTCACTGTACACTGTGCCATCATAGGCATGGTTTCAGATCAGAAAAAAGTCCAGCTCGATCTGTATTTCAAAGGCCTTTCGACTGTTACAATTTTCTTTGGTGCCTAAGAGTAGTGATCCCAGATCTGACTGCAGCAGTTTATCTCTCCATACTACAGTTTTTTTACCGTCACAAATAGAATCTCCTTGGTATTCATATAAATGAAATTAAAACTACAGTTAGGGCGACTCTACAGTAGCTAAATATTTTGTGAGCCTAAAGCCGCTGTTACACGTTGAAAGTTTTAGCTGAAACTTGTGTGCAACAATGATGCGAAACAAGTTTCAGCAAGCATAGCACCGTGTAACATAGTCGGTTTCGTGAAACTTTTTTGAACTTTCGTTGGGAGACAGATTTCACGAAAAGTAGAACTGCTTTCTACTTCTGCAACAGTCAAAATGATTTCAGTGGCGATGAAAACAAGAGTTTCACCGTGTAACATCACTGCTAAAACTTGTTTTGCATCGTCATTGCACACAGGTTTGAGCTAAAAGTTTCAACGTGTACCAGCGGCTTAAGTGGCCGATTGGAGCCACCAATTATCTCCGGTTTCTGCAGCAACTTTTGTGAAAGTTTTGTACTGTGGTTATAAGCAATAACGTTATGATACGATCTTAGTAGTTATGAACGCAATTTTAAGAAAATGCGAAAGAGAAGTCTCTAAAAGTTCAGGCTCCAACAGAATTATAACCTATGGTGCCGTGACTGCATTCATAACCGCGAAGATCACATCATAAGGTTTTAAGGGGGAGTCAGGTTGGCGTAGCAGTCATCACTCGCGCCTCTCACCTCTACGACCCGGGTTTGACTCCCGGGTACTCCGGTTTTCCTCCCTCAGCAAAAATCAAATCCCAGTTTATTCCATCTGGCTGTGGTGCTGTGCTCCGAGATCGTGTATGGGCCGTAAAGCGGCTGCAATTGTGTATGTGTCTGCAACCCTTGTATGTGATGAGTGTGCCTTTAAAATGGTTGCGGTCCGACTTTGCTGAGCCGCGTGCTCGCAATTCAGCCCCTGGCTGCAAGGAGGGCGATTGGCAAGGCCGATTTATTTATTTATTTATTTTATTTAAAGAGATTAGAGTCATTAGAGACCTTAAGCAGCCAGGACGACGGCGACGTGAAAGAACAATAGAAAATACAATAACCGCATGTTGGAATGCATCGAGGCGAGAACCTGCACGTAGTTGTCGCTAGAAACAGAACGTGAAAAGACCATTTTTGGAGTTCTTGGGACGACGAGGACATGAAAACAAAAATAATCTCAGCATTTGTTTGCCGTCAAGGAGGAACATTTGATTGTTTTCTGTTCACAAAGCTTGACGCGGAGAAAACAAAAACCTAATGATATGCAGAAACAAGCAAAGAGCAAATCAGATATTTCTTTTTTGTGAGTCTTTGGCGTTGTCGTCCTCGTTGCTAAAGGTCTCTATTGACTCCCCCTGGACGGACAGTAATTCGGCTATATAGCCATAACTTGTTAAATTCTCAATTTTTTCCATAGGAAGCTAGAACTCATTTTAAGTATTAAATAAATCCAAATTACATAAGAAAAATTATAAATTATTACTGGATTAAATCCAAAAGTGAATGTACTTGCAGGAATAAAAAATTTTAACAACCAAAACTTTTGTAAAGCTATAGTTGCCAGTTTTATCAGGATACTTTCGCTAAAACAATTT
Organism: Palythoa mutuki; assembly: GCA_027575235.2. Taxonomy (NCBI): domain Eukaryota; kingdom Metazoa; phylum Cnidaria; class Anthozoa; order Zoantharia; family Sphenopidae; genus Palythoa; species Palythoa mutuki. Next base: position 3,743 of record JAODFW020996388.1, on the reverse strand, counting down.
TAACCTCTTTTCATTATACTACTTAACAGGTGCCTGCATGACACGAACTGGAAACAGCCCAACCCCTTCGCGACTGTGCAAAGCATCGCTGTATGCTATGTTCAAGGAAGTCTGTGCTAAAGCCGGGGGAAAGACTGAGCTCCTGAATGCGGAAACGTACCGCGATGCCAAAGCAATGGCTACTGACTTCCAGGAAACAAAGAACAAGTTTTATTCCTATCTTAAGAAGTCCAAGTACAGCCAGTGGGTCAGTAAACCGCTGGAACAAGAGCTGTTCTAGTGAGCAACCAGTGCTGCATGTAGCCTTAATAAAGGAGATGGGTGATTATTACCATTTGTCAAAGAGACCGTGATCCCCTAAACGGTCTGAAATCTGAGCCCGGGCTGAAACACTCCATTTGATCGGGCCCTTGTACCACGTCTGTCTATAGCTTTTGAAGGCGCAAGATTCGCACAGAGTCTGGAATACTGGAAAAAGTCCGAAAATCCAAAAACTTTCTGAAAAGTATAGAAAAAAAGTCTGAAAGGTAGACTGAAATGTCTGGAAAAAAATATTGATTTTCTCGGCTTGATTTCCGGCAAAAAAATAATACATTTTGACGTAAAAAAAGTTATTACATTGACTTGAAAGAGAACGGTGATACATTTGAGAGTTTTGTTTGTTAGAACGTTTTTAAGGTTTTATCATCGACGTCCATGTCAGTGGTTTTCATTTAAATATATACTATCAGCACTTCTAAAATATTTTAGTGTGCGTGTTCCCAAAATGAAGTCTGAATTCTACTGTAAATATATATACACATCCTTGTGTTACTCGCTTGCTTGCATCCCCTAACAAATTTTGCGTGCGAGCGTGTAGTTTTTGAATTTTACCAATCAAATTCTTAACAATATTTGATATTCTATCATTAAACTTCTTAACCTAATTTTTATTTTAACACAAACAAATTACTTACATTCTCCACGAAAAAACGTCAAACTGTTTCACATAATATACTTTAAACTGACTTTAGAATGATCAGCGTTACGGCCAGTCATTAAAAAGATTTAAAAGTCTTTATTTTGCTACGTGCAAATTTAACGCTTGGAAAAAAGAATTTACGACTGAGCTCTTAAAAGGTGTTAAATTTCAAATAAAATTGAGTTTTTCTGCCATTGTTGTCTAGCTTTCTGAAACAGCTGCGCTTTTTCCTTTCCGTATCGGCTACAGGTTGCGTTATATTTGTTCAAGAACTCTGTGTTTTGATGCCCTGTGAGCCGGTCAAAATACTTTGTTTACCATAGCATACGTTTAAATGTTGAAACACTACAATTATCTCATAAAATATTCCATATTTTACTTTTGTGTTTTGAGTCTTCGTTGTAAATAGGTCTAAGTTTTCTGATTATTCTAAAAATTCTGAGCTAGCTAAACCATTTACGAGCCTTAGTAGCCCATTTGAGCCGATGCGTATCTCCGGCTTGTGTAGTGTTGAGCGGATGAGAGTCATTGACTCCCCCTGGACGGGACACTAATCCATCATAGGTTAGCCCCCAGCAGAAGCTGGTACTCATTTATCGACCTCGGGCAGTGGGGTGGAAAGTTGAGTCAATTTTGGCTGAAAAGAAAGTCACACAGATGTTCAACACTCGGCTGGGCCAGGGTTTGAACCCGGGACCTTGTGATTTGAAGGTATAGACGTTACCCATGTGCAGATCATGTCGCCTTTAAAAAGTCTCAGCTTTGTTGAGTCCTTAGCTGCACGAAACCTGATAATTGAACTTCAATCAAAACTCTCTGGAGAAGGAGAAAGGCTAAAAATTCGAAGTTAGAGTTTTTAGAATATACGAACCAAATTCTTATAATGTTTGGTTTTAGTTTATCTGGATATACAAAGTTTAATTACCAACTGCGTTTCCCTATGCATTCAAATATTTTCTGCAAAACTGTGTTCATACCCCGTGGTTCATACTTGTCTCTAAACTTGAGGCCCAATGGTGTACTACTCATATATAAGGGTTTCAAACATCTTTTGAAGCCCCTCTGGACTAGAGCGCAAAAATATTAGCTTCGTGTACTTAGTTCTCGAGGGCGGATCAACACGAGCAAATTTTTTGTGGAAAAGTTTGCTTAGTCGTGTGCCCGTAACGATTTCGGTGAGCAGCAAAACAAAAAAGGCAAATCTTAGGATAATTGATTTTGGTCCGAGTTATCGAGGGTTCGAGTTATTGAGCCTTCAAGTTACCGGATATATGTTTTAAGTAACGATCCGAGTAGAAACCAGAGAGGTCAACGGCAATGGAATACAGAAAGGTGCTAATTGCGATATCGTGAAACCGTTAATCTCATTGGCTAAACTTTGAAAATTTACCATATCTTCATAAGTAAGATCATTTCTTTACAGTTCACTCATTCATTCCCGTCTAGTTAAAACATTTTTAAAAGGTGTAAAGGTCTCGATATTAGCGATACAGAAATAACTTGAATAAACGTTTTTTAAAGACATGTTTCGGCATGCTTATGCTATCATTAGTTTAATAAAATGAATGAATTACAATACATAAGTGTGTGAAAGCTAGTTAATGAATAAATTATTACAAATAATGTCATGCATTACAAGTAATGCAACGGAAATTATAAAGCAAAAAAAGTATTAAAGTTGTGTACTTGTTTATTGAGGTTGGGCTTATTTTCATTAATATGTAAGGCTTCTTTAAGTTTAAGATCAATGGGTTTGTTGGCTGTGAAAATAATAGTAAAACAAGAAGGTTTGTATAAACTTTTGCAAGAAGGAGATTCGGAAAAGTGCTTGAAAACATGTGAGTTTTTATCGCTTTCTGTGTGTTCTTTGTTTCCTCTCTATTTTACCCTGAAACTGTCATAAATTTCTACCAATCCAGCAATCTCTCTCCGCTACTGATTTGGTTTGACCGTTAGACTCGGCTCCAGCTTCCTCTCAACGAATTTAATCATTGACGTAATACCATGAACTTTTTTCTCTCGAATTTTTCTTTTGATAAATGGCGGAGAGAGATTACTGGATTTATTTTGGGAACTTTGTGACAGTTTTAGGATAAAATATGGAGTAAGTTGTGTATTTAAAACAAGACAATAGACAACAAATTATAATCTCGCGTTTTCTATCGCCCGTGCCGGACGCAAATATTTTATCTCACTTATGAATCGTCTAGGTTAGTTCTATCATATTGTGCTAATATTTTTGAAATAAAAGTTGATCTTTCAAGTTTTATTGACCTTCCCGGAGTTGTTCCCAGTATCGCGCGCCAAATATGGAAGAGATCTTTATGAAATTTAAAGATGTTCCTCGCGGTAATGATATCTTTTGTTAACTCTTCATGAATTATTAATGAGTTTGACAACTAAAGCTAGAAGAGTTAAGATAACAACCAAAAGCTTATACTTCTGAAAAATACAACATTTTTGCATCAAGCAACGAGAAGATTAAACTGACTCAGAACCAAGAATTGTAAGGCTATTCAGATGTATGTCGGTTTCATAACAACTTGTTTGGCAAAGTTTTCAATTGATTATTCAACTGTGTCACCAAAACTCTTAATTTTAATTTATTTGCATTTTGTCACGTGTAATACGAGAAAATAAAAAATGAAAACTGACACGCTTTACGCCAAATCTAATTATACAAAGTTATTCGGTTGAAGTTGACTTTGTTTGCATTAAGCAGTTCTCGTCACGCTTGGAGTATTTTTGCCTTTTGCAGTAAAAGATTTGTGTTGGTTTTTTT
>JAODFW020996293.1:0-10190 GCA_027575235.2 Palythoa mutuki | reverse complement strand
TGTGTGTCTGATGAGTTGCTATTATTCAAAAGCTGATCTGTGTGACGTCGCCAGGTTAACTGTTCCTTGTCCAACTGAACCTTATACGAGTAGGGTGTTGCCTTTTCCACAATGGTACCTGGTTGCCACTTGTCCTTGTTGCGATAGTCCCGTGCGAGTATTGGGTCTCCAACCGAGAACTCTCGTTGCTTTGAGTGCTGATCGTGATGGAGCTTCATCTCGGCCTGTTTGCGTGTTACTCTGCTATTCATATCTGGTTTCATTAAGGAAAATCTGGTTCTCACTTCTCTGCCCAGGAAGAGTCTGGCAGGTGTGGTTCCCGTGGTAGAGTGTGGGGTGCTTCGATAGGTCAGAAGGAAGTTCTGAATGTGTGATGTTGAGTTTGAGTCTTTCTTTGAAGTTTCTAAGAAACGTTTGAAAGTTTGGATGAACCTTTCAGCTTGACCATTAGAAGAGGGGTGGTAAGGGGACACCAAGATCCTCTGGACACCATTTTGTTTCAAAAAATTATCATATTCTTTTGACTGGTATGGTGGGCCATTGTCGCTGACGATCTGTTCAGGTAACCCATATCTAGCGAAAACAGAGCGTAAGGCATTTGCTGTGGCATCAGCACAAGTTGACTTCATTGGGCCAATGACTTCAGGCCATTTTGAATGTGCGTCAACTAAGACTAAATAATGGAGACTGTTGTAGGTAGCAAAGTCTATATGAATACGTTGCCACGGTTTGGCAGGCCAGGTCCAAGGGTAGAGTGGTGCCTTGGGTGGATTGTTCTTGACTCGGGAGCAGTCTGGGCATGCACTTGCTAAAGCTGCAATAGACTCATCTAGCCTTGGCCACCAAAGATGGCTGCGGGCGATACTTTTCATTCGGGACACCCCTGGGTGTTCACGGTGCAACTCCTCAAGAACTCGAGATCTGAGACTGGGAGGTATGATCACACGGAGACCCCAAAGAAGACAACCTTGTTCTATGGAGAGCTCGTGCCTGCGGTTGAAGTATGGCTTCAACTCTTGGTCATCACATGTTATGGACCAACCATTCTGTGTAAGCTGCAAGGCCCTGGCAAGTGTCGGGTCATGAGCTGTCTCAGTCGCTATGCGCTGTGCAGACACAGGGTGTTTGTGCAACTGCTGTCGTGCTACTGAATATATGCATTCTTCGTCACTGGCATCCTTTCGGTAGCTTAAAGGGAGTCTAGAGAGGGCATCTGCATTAGCGATGTCACTAGAAGATCGATACTGTATGTTGTACTGATATGAGGACAGCAACAGGGACCAACGTTGGAGTCGAGCGGCAGCTAGGACTGGGGTTGCCCCATCTGGAGCAAATATCTTAAGAAGAGGTTTATGATCAGTACATAGAGTGAATCTCTGGCCATACAAATACATGTAAAATTTGGTGACGCCGAATACAATAGCAAGCCCCTCCTTTTCTATCTGGCTGTAGTTGCGTTCGGCAGGACTGAGGGACCTTGAAGCATATGCTATCGGTTTCTCTTTGCCGTCATTAAATCGATGCGAGATGACAGCGCCAATACCGTATGGACTGGCATCACATTCTAGCACTAAGGGTAACTCAGGGTTGTAGTGTACTAAGACCCTGTCGGATGTTAAGGAGTTCTTTGCATGCTGGAATGCTTCTTCGCATTCTTTGGACCATATGAATGCCTGCCCCTTCCGCAAAAGTTTATTCAAGGGATGTACCATGGTACTTAAGTTTTGGATCCATTTGCCATGATAATTGACCATACCCAGGAATGACCTTAATTGCGTTACGTTCTCAGGGCGAGGAGCTTGTTTAAGTGCCTCCACCTTTTCGGATGTGGGAGAAATTCCCTCTGCAGAGATAACGCAGCCCAAGTAAACGACTGACTTTTGCATGAATCTGCATTTTTCAAGCTTAAGCCTGAGACCATACTCCTTTAAACGTTGCAGCGCTTTCTCAAGATTTTTCAAGTGTTCTGTATCATTTGACCCTGTCACTAAGATATCATCTTGTACAGCGGCAACATTGTCAAGGCCTTGGAGAATCATATCTATGGTCTTCTGGAATATGGCGGGAGAGGAGGCGATACCAAATGGAAGTCTCTTATAGCGATACAAGCCCCGGTGTGTATTTATGGTCACATAGGGGAGACTTTCGTCATCAATTAAGAGCTGCTGGTAAGCGTTCTTCAAATCTAATTTGGAGAATAGTTTCCCACCCCTTAATTTGTGAAAGACTTCTTCTGGCAATGGAATGGGGTAATGGGGAACATGGAGCTGGGGGTTTACTGTGATAGCATAGTCACCACATGAGCGAGTGGAGTGGTCGGTTTTTGGTATGTGAACCATTGGCGTTGCCCAATTACTAAACTCCACCTTCTCCACTATACCCTCTCGTTCCAGGCGATCATACTCTTCCTCAACAGCATTGAGAAGAGAATAGGGAACTGGGCGGGCTTTACAAAATTTAGGAGTAGCACCCTCCTTTAGCTCCAACTTTGCTTTGACACCCTTGATGGTGCCTAAACCGGGCTCAAAGATCTCAGCATGGTCATCGATGATTGCTTGAAGCTTACTTTGTGTTTCAGATGAGAGTTCAGATGAGGATCCCCTGAGGTTAAAAATATTTTTCCAGTCTAATTTGATGGCAACGAGCCAGTCTCTGCCCAACAGAGATGGGCCGGTCCCTGCCACTACGACTAAAGGGAGATTGGCATGCTGATTACAATATTTGACACCAATTGTTATCTGCCCCAGGACTTTTATTGCTTCGCCTGTGTAGGTATGCAACCTGGTCAGACATGGCATGAGATTTATTGTGTTAAAATTCTTGCGATATGTCTCCTCAGATATGAGAGAGGCACCAGCTCCTGTGTCGAGCTCCATGGGTAAACTTACACCATTTAATTCAACATTTACTTTAATGCCATGTTGATCCACCTTATACAGCGAGGTGGTAAATGAATCTGGTTGAATAGCCGCTTCATGATCGCGGTGGAGGGTTTCTTCTGCCCTCATGATCTGTTTGGTTGATTTACTCAAACATGCAGGGGAGATATGACCTTTCTTGTTACAGGAATGGCAAACAGAATTTTTGTACTTACAGTTTGTCCTTTTATGTCCTGCCTTACCACAACTAAGACAATTATGCTGCTTTTCTCGAGGAGTTTCAGGCTTACTTAGTTGTTTGGAACTTGTTTCACGTTTAGGTCGTTTGTCCCGTTCGGAGAACTTGTTTACAGATTGAGTAGTCGAGCGAGAAAGTTCGCGGACGTCGCGTTCTGCTGTTTCAATACTGAGAGCAATTTTTAGAGCCTCGTCAAATGAATATTCAGCCGTAAGTAACTTCTTTTGCATAGTTTCGCTTCGGAGGCCACAGACAAAACGATCTCGGAGTGCTTCATTCAAGTGAGTGCCAAAGGAACACGTGGCTGCAAGACGCTTGAGGTTTGCCACAAAGGCTGACACACTTTCGCTGGCTGCTTGTGAGCAGTTGTGAAAACGGTATCTTTCAGCAATTACTAGTTTTTTAGGAGCGAAATGATGTTTCAAAATTTTTGCGAGGTCTGTGTAAGACTTAGAAGAGGGAGAACTTGGAGAACAGAGGTCTGAAAGCACATCGTAGGTTTTCGCGCCAATTACTGAGATTAAAATTGCTCGTCGCTTGTGAACTTCTTCCGAGTCTTGGTCAACATCGTTTGCCTCGAAATATTGCTCTAAACGCTCCAAATAACGCTCAATGTTTCCATGACTTGCATTGAATTCCTCTATCTTGCCTAGAGTTGTCATAACTTTATCCTCGTTGCCAGGAAATGTATGTCAAGAACTCAAATATAAAAACATGCACACAAGATGGTGGTTGAATCGCAAGTATATATTTCACGGAAAACCGCATGCTCAATGCAAGCGTGCTCATACACTATAACAATAATGATGATGATTTTAGTACATAACAACTACCAACTACCTCTTTTTGTAGGCTTCCAGTAGCAACTTTCTCGGCCGCAAGGTCAGTCTGCGCATTTTCTGAAGACTGTCTGTAATGTGACAGCTGTGATGTAAGATGTTCTCTGTCTTGCTGTAGTCTGGAAATCTTGTCCCTGAGAAGCTGAGCCTCATCAATTGATGATCCTAATTCTAATGAAATTGATGCAGGGCTCATTCTTGGTGGCGTACTTATGTGGTCTCCCTGTAAAAGGTTGGATTTTTCAAATAACACTGATAGTATTTTAGAGCTTTTTAACAACAGCTTGACAACAAATATGTATTAAAAACCACACACATAAGGCATAGTCTATAAAATTTCAAACAGTTTACACAGCATCTGGATAATCACTTGTTAGACTTGGGATCAAACCCGATCTTACCAGGTAAGCCAAACTCACACACACAAACAAACTAAAGTTTAGTACCTTCTAAATATATTTATTGCAAAATAGGCTTAACTACATATTTTGCTGAAACAGGCAATTCGTTCACTTTCAGACTGTTCCTCATTTACTCAGTTTCAAAACTTTGAATTTCTAAGTGAAGGTGGTGGGCTGCATGAGTGGACTCCCTTAACGCCCTCCATCTTCCTTTTCCATGGGTCCCAACCAAGGTTCAATAATTTCATCTATCCCTATGCAAAATTTAAGAAACAAAACATGTTTTCAGTGCCTTCATAGCGTGGTGAAAACTGAGGCAAACATTTAGGAGAATTCGAGAGCAAATCTGTGAAAACCAGAGACGCAGTCGAGTTTTTTCACCTTCAAGAATTTTCAAAAACTTTGCCAAGATTTTCACCAGGCTATGAAGGCACAGAACACATGTTTTATTTCTTTTATAAAATTATTATTTCCCAACTAAAAAAAGAGAACTTAGATGATATACGAATTATGTGCTGTTTTATTTCTTTGAGGAAACTGCAAACTCTCACAAATTGGCAATAGCCAAACGTCATTTTTGTACTTCATAGCATTATGACACACTTGTCGACCAATCGGCCAATAAGAATGCATGTAGTATCTGAATTACTTTATAAATGTAAATAAAAGATATTATGTTTAAATATGAACTTGTAAAATAGAAAACTAAAATGTGAGCCAAAACACCTTTTTCATATCAGAATGACAATAAACTAGTAAAGCTATAGAGCCTTGATCAGACATGATGTGTATATTGCAAATGAAGTTATGGGCGATATGGCCAGCACACAGCAGCTATCTATAAATGCACTTATGAAATTACATATTACATAAATATCTCCTGAACTACATTATGATATTTGAAAGACTTGCAGATCTTTTCAAGAAAATCTGAGTAATGTTCGAGTACGTTTTAAAAAACAAACAATCACAACGTAAAAAGGACTCTAAACGTACAGTTGACATTATTCTGTAACGAAAACAGAACTTATCTAGAAGTCACTGTTCTCTAATTGATTTGTGTTTGCAGTGCAAATGGTTGCTAACTATCACATTGTAGCAGGCTGCTTTAAATAATTAATTTTAAAGGCAACTAGTATAAAACTTTGAAAAACATATAAATATAAATTCTTTTTAGATAAACGGCCTCCAATAATCGTCTTTAAAAACTACTGACACGATAGCAAATTATTGACCAGAATTGTAAATTACAAAGTAAATTGTTTAAACTACCCGTTCCTTCGTTATAGTAATCGCGAAAACGATTCTAGCCGCAAGCAAATTAAAAAAGAACTAAAACAGTGTGTCTGTTTTTTTCATTTAAATATGTATATAAGCTAAATTGCGCACTGTAAACTATTTTTCGTGTGTTTTAATCTTATACTAGTGACAGGTCTATCAATTTGGACTATCTTTAAAAATAAAACAAATTAAGTGAAACTATACTGTTTATTAAGGTGTATCTACTCGAGTTCGAGATTTCTAGCCTCAAACAACTAACTTTGCTCACCTCAGATCTTTTTTGGACCGGGGAGTTAGTCCTAGAATTATCAGCGCTTAATCTTCGAAAACCAATCGTTGGAGGCGAACTCCGGTAACGCTGTCTTTCATTTCCATGATCGCGCCACAATTCTCGAATATCTGATCCCGAATCTTCTAAAAATGATAATTGCGAAGACGATTTTGTTTCTACAAATCCTTGTCTTTGAATCCTCGGAAAATGCTCTGAGGATGCCATTGCATCCTGACAGTTCAATAACACACTTCCTTCTGAAGTCTCTTGATTCACTCAATATGGTGGAAATAATATTTTCTAGGCATCTTGTTTCCATGGCAATTGCTGTTCAAAATTACCTGCCTCGACTTGGTGAGCTGGACATGCGGGACCTGGGAGGGAAGGGCGCCATTGCTGGTGCTCCCTCACCCGTGGTTAGTTTCACGATCAGATTTTTTTTAAATTATAACATTTTTTAAAACGTAAAATTGCGAGATGGTTGAAAATAAGAACGTCTAATTTTTGTGCTGAAGTTGAAAATTGGATCTTTGATGCTCTAAGGCTCAGCCTCAGACGTGACGTCCAACTCAAACTTCACTTCAAACTTCGTCGACACGTTCTTAATTACCTAATCTTATGAAAAAGAAAAGTTTCTTCCAAAAATCGAGTGTATATCTGAAAAAAAAAACAAATACCGCTTTTGTTTTAAAACCTATAACTGTAGGTGGCGTGGCAAAAACAGCCGTCCAGCGACTGCATTGCATATTTTAAAATCTAATATTCCGAAAAAATATTCCGTGGTCTAAATTTAAGTAAAAAGTCGCAGGATTTTGAAGTAGGTGTGAACATGAACACTTTGAAACATTTTTTGTGTCGAGTAATCTGATTGGCTTAGACTAATTCATTCAAACAAATTTTAAATTGTGATTGATCTGATTTCCCATTGGCTGATTGACAACACAACCGACATCATTCTAATTCTGCAAGGGGACGCGATTCGCCTGTCGACTGTTGGACTCGCAAAGCAGTGAAAGTTTATTTTGAAAGTAGGTGTATATATGATGTATTTACAATTTATGTAAAAACCTCCAAAGAAATGATAATATCTTTATTTCTTTTCATTCTTTTGTCATAGCTATGGATACGCCAAAATCTGTTCCCGAATTGATGGAGTTTGTTCAAGCCACTCTTACAAACATGCAAGACAAGTTTCAAAATGCAGAGAACACCATCGTCAAACGACTAAACGAAACCGGTAAAAAGATTGACGAAATTGAGAAAGGCTTAACAGATCTAATGGATCACTCAGGGATGGGAGAACCTTTTGAAGACGATGTCGAATCAGAAAAAGAGTCGGAGGAAGGCAGTTAACAATGTTCGAACTACTAAGATGGCTACAAATGAAGCCGTTGTCAGGGACAGTTTTAATGATGTTTGAACAAGGATTGCTACAAGTACAAGAAGTGTAAACGAAGTTTTAGTTGTCAAACAACGACTTTCATTTAATTTTAGGACTTAAGTGAGTTTGTTGCTTTCTTTGGACAGATGCATTTATTTTAGATCCACCTTCACGTTTTAATTGTTGATGATCCGCCGATCATGCTTTCAAAGGGTGCCTCTTAGCATTGTTAGCATGTGGAAATGCTTGTATAAACATACAATGATACATCTTATTTTTTACATTTTCAAAGCTGTTTATTTTTAATGTTCACTTCGAGACTTTTTAACACTATTGCAGGAAAATTTCAAAGTCATGATTAATATATAATTTTTTTTAAAAAACATTTCACTGAAACAGAGTGATTTTATAGACTTGTCCAATAAAATATACATGTAATGTGATTTTAAAAATGCTGTGTTCACTTTTAGTTTCATTTAATTTCATTTATATAAGATAATAAGAAATAATCATTTCCCAGAAGGCTTTACTGCCTGGCTCCTGCCTCATGGCTAGTTAAGGAATCGTGAATGTTTAGTTAACATGATAAAAACAATTAAGATGTTTTATAACAAAATAAGTAATAAGTGAAAAAGTGGCTTAAAATAACACTACTCTAATTACACTGGTCTGAAAAATGAATCAAATCTTGCTGTTTCTACTCAAGTAACTGCAAATGATTTGACTATACATGTGACTGTGAATGGGTTCACTTATAATTTTTTTTCGAAATTCTCTTCCTGCAGGGCCTGGTTGTTCAAACATTGATTAGTTTAACTCTGGATTAGTGAAAATATGAACAACAGAATTTTGAGGGCCTGCTTGTGAATTTTTTTTTCTTGACAGAGTTACTATGTATGAACAAACCTTTTGTCAGGTGAAGTTTGAGTTTAAACTATTGGCCATAATGCACTGAAACAAAATAGCTGGTTAAATTTTAACCCAGGATTAGTGCTAATCGGCTCTTGAGCAACCGGCCCCAGCGGCAGTGGCAATGATAATGACAATTATAGTGACAGTGACAACGGCAACGATAATGATAATGACAATGATAGTGACAGTGACAACGGCAACGATAATGATAATGACAATGATAGTGACAGTGACAATGATAATGACAATGATAGTGACAGTGACAATGATAGTGATAATGACAATGATATTGACAATGGCAATGATAGTGACAGTGTTAATGACAAGGACAGTGACAATAACAATGACAACGGTAATGATAATGACTGCACGTTGGAATGCATCGAGCTGAACACCTGCACGTAGTTGCTACTAGAAACAGAAAGTGAAAAGACCTTTTAAGGAGTTCTGTGGACAACAAGGACGTGATAACAAAAATAGTCTCAGTAACTGTTTACCTACCTTCAAGGAGGAACGGTTATCATGTTTTTGTTCACAAACCTTAGGGTGGAGAAAACAAACTCCAGTAACCCTTAGCAAAAAGTAAACAGCAAATCAGAAATATATTTTCTCCAAGCCGTCATCGGTGTGGTCGCCCTCGTTGCTTAAGGTTCCTGGTTGACACTTGATTTGACACTTGGGGCATTGTAATGTCGGACAGATTCTCGATGAAACTAAAATATCCAGTGGTCTCATTTCAAGATGGTTATCGGTGATTCACAGCCCGCTGTTTGAGCTCAAACCGCTAGTGACTCATGTCACAGTTTTCCAAAGTGATAGGTAGGATTTCTGTACTCAACGACGTCTCTCACGGAAGGTCTCGTTCTTCATCGCTAAAATCAAGGAAAATGTTTTGCGCGGATCCGAATTTTTTCTTAACGAGTTTTGATAGAGGCTAAGGATATGATCTCCTCACAAAACTTCCAGCCATCTACTGTTTTGCCATCGTTACCTTCTTTAGAACTCGGTACAAGCTCTACAAATCGTTATTTTTTGTAGGACATCTGTAACAAGACGCACCTTTGGCCCCCACTTAGCAACCTGGTGTCAAAAACAGAGAAAGTAGGAATGTCTTGTAAGGAGATATGTCATAATCAAGGTAAAGATTGATTCAGTACTTCATATAAGCCATTTTGTTGTTCTGGATTGATGCATTCTCTTCCTTCAATGGTAATAACCCACCGCATAAACTTATTTCATGTAGAAATCTTTATTAACTTATATTATATGAATCACTTTATAAATTTGTTTTCATTAATATTGCAATTCATTCTGTTTATTTTATTTTATTTTAACTTTGCAAATTTTAATCAAAATTTTTACCTTTTCTAGCCGAAAAATTCTCATTTGAAAGTTTTATGCTAGTGCTTGTTTTCCTGCAGTGGACATTTGAGTTATATAAAACAATTTATTGCTGGTGGTTGTGTTGTGTTGTGATAAAGATACGCTAGGGAAAATTTCCCAGGAAAAACCTGGAGAAAGTCATGGAATTTAAGAATTTTATTTTTCGTATTTTTTCAAACTTGTTCTTCACAAAGCTGACATTTTTAGTAAATAACGGTTTGTTTTTTTTGAAAGAGTTTTCCAAGTTCCATCAAGGAATAAATATTTTGGTCCACGGCAGCTCAGTACAAACATGTTAAGATTTTAAAGCACTCCTTGTTCGTCCATTCATGTCTTTTATTCAAATTTAATAAAAAGGGATATTGATTTTTCCTCAGGTCTTGTTTGTGAACCGGAGTTTTTCCCGTTTGTGAATACGGCTGAACAGCTCACGAGGTAAGGCAACGTTTCGTCAACAAAATGGCAACACGTTTGATTTCTGTTTTCCAGCATTAAGGTCCCGGGATCGAACTCCAGTTGTGCCGAGGTTTAACAATAGACGATTTTCGATATATTTTGGCGCGCGGTACTGGTAACACGAAACCGAGGGTCAGAGCTCAAGAGGA
>JAODFW020996187.1:0-10191 GCA_027575235.2 Palythoa mutuki | reverse complement strand
TATTGTATTGTATTGTATTGTATTGTATTGTATTGTATTGTATTGTATTGTATTGTATTGTATTGTATTGTATTGTACAGGCTGGGAAAGGACGGGCAGTGACTTCTCTTACAAAAGACGTTAAATTCTTTTATTTATGACTGATTGTGCGATGTGTAATTCGCTTTGGTTTAGAGGTAATGTTCTATTTTAAGAATTAATTATAATGTCTATTGATAATACCACAGATCCGCTCATGACATCCGAGAAGAGCATCGCGGCTGGCAAAGCTGTAGATCTTGAGGTTTGTGTCCAGTGGTATGTACCACTACTTGATCTCCCGGATATGCAGGAGAGCCAAGAGAGAGATCCTTCACACAATACCGTACACTTGGTATATGCCTTGAACAAAACAGCTGTTACGTCAGTCTCAAGTTCACCCGTCGTGATAGGCCAGTGTCACGTGCCGCTAGACAAGACTCAGTCCCTTCACGAGAAATTGATGAGTACAGTTGAGATTGCCAATGCTGATCTGCAGCCCGTAGCAACGGGTAGTAAGTAACAGTGACAGAGCTGCTTGTTTTGTTTTACAGTGTTCTAGCTACTCCAGATGCGATTATGGATTTTTATTTACTAGAGTGTACTATAAAGGTTAATATTTATAGAACTGAACTACGTGTCGGTGTAAGATACACCATCATCAGGTTTTAAACAGCGGAGGGGTTGGTGCAGTCGTAAGATCTCTGCCTCCCAATCCCAAGATCCTTGGTTCGATCCCCGGCCTGGTCGAGGGTTGAATATTTGGGTGACCCTTGCCGCTTAATGTTCACTCAGCTTTCCATCCTTCTGGGTTCGGTAAAAATTAGTACCAGCATACATGGACCGTTTTGAAGCGGCTGCCAGAGGCGCCTATATATGCTTCGGGTCCGCTGAGGGTAAACAATCCTTGTAATAATAAATGCAACAAGCATGTGAAGGACATTGAAGGCATTCTGTTTCAGCGCAGGGCTGCTCGATTTGTCAATGGTTGTTATGTTCGTGTGCCACTCTAGGAAATGTCTCAAACCTACTCAATGAGTTGGAATGGTCATCGTTACACCAAAGGAGACAAATGTCACGTTTAACAATGATGTTTAAAATCGTTAATGATCAAAGCTACCCAGTCCAAATCCCATACTACGTCCAAACGAAAACGCAAATCACGAGATCATGCTACACAAAGTGCTTTATGAACTTAGGCAGTGAGAGTAATACCTACAAATATAGTTTCTTTATAAGAACAGTCAAAGAATGGAATGGACTGCCTGACGAGCTGATTGAACAGGAGACTCTTGAAACATTTAAATCAGCCCTGGCCGACTATTTTAATCTTAACCATGAACCTTTTTCTTTTCTTTTTTTTTTGTTTCACTCTTATTGATTGCTTTACACTTGTACTTGTAACTGTACCTTTTAAATCACTTGTTTTAAATAATTGGCACCTGCACTACACATGTATTCGCGTAATGGGCACCTGCACTACACATGTATTCGCGTAATGGGCACCTGCACTACACATGTATTCGCGTAATGTGCAACCTTTGCGGATTATGAAATATAAAATGCATGACTTAACTCAGTTTTTACTTTACTAGCTTTAAATGTAAAATTACAGCAAAGCTTAAAATCGCAAATAGTTGAAACCGTTCAATAACAACAACAACAAGAATCAGTGTGAAAACTTCACAACTTCACAACCAAAGGAGCCTCAAACGCCATGACCGCTCGCCATGACCACATGCGCAGTTCAATAAAAGAGTAAACCACAACAACGGAGTTAAACAATGGAAGAATGTCAAACAACGGGACGACAAAGGAACAAAACTATGCGAATCAATGTCAATGTCAAACAGCTAAACAAAGAAGCAAAAAGAAAAAAAAGAAAAACTATGTAAATAACTTGGCTTTCATGGAGTCTTAATAAGTCATGACTTTGTTTCCATTGGAGTTGATTCTAAGGAAAACAAACGCGAATAACTTATTGCAACTTATTGTACTGTTCCGTTGTCTATTGTACCTTATATATCCTCTGTCACATTAAAATTCACCTTGCTTGATAATGACATTGGAGATATCGAAACGTTGCAGTAAATTGTTCACGTTTGTTTTCCTTATCAATTTTGATGGAGTCACTCTGAATATTGAAATGTTCTACATTAAGTACCTACAACCAGACTTAAATATGCTTCTTTGTTGAGCAGTTTGACAGTTACATTGATTTGCATAGCTTTGTTCCTTTGTCCAGTTGTTTGGCATTATTCCATTGTTTAACTTCTTTATTGTGCTCAACTCTTTTAATGAACAGTTTCAACTATTTATGATCGTAAGCTTTGCTGTAAATGTACATTTTGAACCTGATGATGGTGTATGTAACACCGAAGAGTAGTTCAATCACATAAAAGTATAACCTTTATAGTAAAATGTACCACAGCATCTCTTCTTATAATACTACCGTTATAAGTATTTTACATGTAGTGGTTTTAAGGCTCTCGAGTGAATTAAACATGATAAATTTGCTTATTTACTTATATATTTTAAGAATTTGAGGCTTTGGTGTTTGCACGCGGTTGTAGTTATAAAGGCTCTAAGGCAGAAGAACACACTCGAGTGAAGAAAAAATTGGGTCCCAGGAGGGAGAAAAAAAAATTGCTATATTTATTTCAAACTTTGAACGCTAGTTTTTTCTGTGTTTACTGTGATTACTGTGTTTTCTATTGTTTACTAGCCGCACTATTTTGCACCCAGATTTACTCGGTCAACCTCAGTTGATCCAGTTGAATTCCAGCTCGCTTAAATGTTTTCTACGCTTTACTATGCGGCTAAGGGTTCACATCCTATAGCCCCAGCTAGAGATATGTTTTTTGCATTTGGCTAAGGTGGAGATTGGCCTTCGGGCCGGTCCCGTCTGTTGTATGCCCCGGTCTCCGGCTCCCCCATTTCACCATCGCGGTGTACCGGAGTTTAGAAAATACAAATAAAAACTTGTAAGATTCATCTTTCAAAAAGTAGTTTAGATATTTATGAATTTCAATATCCTTAATTATACTTTTTCGTTTTTGCAAGGACATGAATTATGTCAAAATTCATAGTGTGGACAGGACTAGTGTGGACACCTTCTGTAATTGCGGAAAGATGCTGTTGGCCGCTAGTTGTCTGTCTCTTGTGTTCTACAATTATTTTACGTCTACAGTATTAATCGCTACTAAATCTTTTGTAGGATAAATGTTCGGAAAAAAAACTGCTGTAAAAAGTTAGGATACCTCTGTAATTGTGTTAGGATCTAATGATCCAGTTTTGGCTTCTGTTAACTGTAATCGAATAACGAATGTTGAAATATTGATCACTGCCTCACTCAAGAAAAGTTGTTTGAGCTGAAAAACCAAACTTTGGCTGCAACTTTAGTCTTGCAAGAACAAATTTGATTGTCTCTTCTACGAAATGTTTTATATCAAGAAACTCAAACCTAGCCTCAGCTCTCAATCTGACTCAGTCAGTGCAAAGTTATTTACCTAACAATAATACTTTTCTCTTCGTTTTCTTTTTTCGAACAATAGCATATTTTCTGTACTTGCATTTACATTGACTCATTACATATTTAACCTTGCTTTTGCTAACCTAATTATTCAGCTTGTTCATGGCGTCAGAAAGATGCCGAAACGTCGCTCAGTTTTAATAATTTCGCGTATATTTTTGCTAAGATGTATTTCACGATCGTCTTTAATTCAACTTTAGTTTAATTTACAGTAAACGATCAGACTTTCCTGACACAAGTCTTTTGTTTAGGCAAGAAGTCCCGCGCTGAGCAGGGCTTGACCAGCGGTCAAGTAACACCTGATACCAAACGCATGAAGCGTTCCATGGGGATCAAAGCGCTCTCTGCGCGCCAAAGGAGGGAGGACCGCTGTAAAGCCAGACTGAAGGAACACATAGAAGAAATAAACCAAATTCTGCTGCCTCATTCAGGATCTACAAGTGACCAGGTTATTGTCGTTTTTGAATCTTTGTTTTAATTTTGCTTTTGCTTAAAGCCTTGTGGACAGACCTAACTGTATTCAGACATTTAGTTTTGGTACTATTTAACTGAAACATAGCTTCCTGTGATCAGATTAATAAAGCGGTAAGGAGAATTATCCCTAAAGTGAATGTCCCGCCTTATGGACAGATCTTGATATATTTAGACATCTCTTTTTGTGATTTAAGCATCCCTCGCGTGCACCGTCAACATGGTTTCCACTTCGGAAATGGACTCACATCGCCTTCGTTTCTTCTTTTAAACGGCTTTAAACGTACCTCATCAGTAATTTGCTGGTTGAAAACTCCCTTTTATCATTTGAGAGAAAACCACCTTGCTTGAAGATTCCAATTTTTTTTTTTTAATTTTTTTTACAACCGTTGCATTAATAATTGCTTGTATTTTCCGGCGCTAACTCACTTGCGCAAAATAACTAATTCTGATTGGATTATACTTTTGACTACTGCTTCTAGTGCTCCGTGCTGGCTCATTTATAAGGCGGGAATTCACTTTAGTTGGCCCTTTGCATGAGTTGATCACATGCCTAGATACCACATAGCAACACGCAACTGGTGAGCAAGCTAACCAGTGCTTTCACGTTTGGAAAGAAGCAAAGCGAAGCGATGCGCAGTGTTTACGGAATCATCGACGTTTTGGAAATAGATTTGTCACAAGATGCCATCAAAATCTAGAACACATTAGAAAATCAACCTGGTTTATAGTAGCGTATTTGATTTTGCTACAATAAATCAAGTTGCTTCATTATTATTTTTTATAGATTTTGAAGGTTTTTTGTGGCCATCGTCAGAAATGTGTAGCAAAGCTCTATGAAAGTGTTAGATTGTTACTGGGAAAATGATTTTTCATGATTATTAAATGTATTTTATAAGAATATTTTTTGAATTGACATGGTTGATTTGTTTGTTTAAAACCAGCTTCTCCCAAAGAACATGTAAAGCTTCTTTAATATTTAACTGAAAGGAAGTTTCAGCACAACCACGACCACAATCACACTGATGATGATGGCAATCGACATGGAGAAACGTGTTTAGCATTAGAATTGTGATAATTTTTTTTTTTGAAAATTATTTGTTTCTTTCTAGCAAGGCTTGAGTTACAAATAGAAACTTTTGGTTGTTGTAGAGGGCAAAATTTTTGGTCGTTGTAGAGAGTAAAATGTTTGGTTGTTGTAAAATATACCTCGTCATATAGTGAAAAACCACCAAAATCTAGAAAAAATTAGAAAATCAATGTGGTTTATTGTAGCCGGTTTATTTGATTTAACTACGATAAACAAGGTGTATTTTCTACTTTTTCTAGATTTTAGTGGCTTCTTGTTGCAAATCTACTGCCAAAACATCGATGATTCTGTAAACACCCATCGCTTCTCTTTGTTTCTTTCCACACGTGAAATCACTGGTTACCTTGCTCACCAGTTGCGTGTTGCTATGTGGTATCTGTAAACACTCATCACTTCGCTTTGTTTCTTTCCACACGTGAAATCACTGGTTACCTTGCTCACTAGTTGCCTGTTGCTATGTGGTATCTAGGCACGTGATCAACTCATGCAAAAGGCCTTCTGGGGAAAAGTATCCGTAAGCGATTGTTTTTCAGATCTCCTAAGATCTCCGCCGAGTATTTTTAACCTATTTTTCCTTTCTTTGCAGGAAGTTCCGTTTGAGATTTCAGTAGCCAACGTTACTTTTCTTGAGGCGATGTTTGATCCGAGTCGGGGACACATTGGCAGGACCACGGAGAATTTCTTCACTTGGTTCAGTGGACTTCTTCAGAGTTGAATTTTCTAGTTGCTTTAGTCCAACTTTGAGGACTACTTCCACATTGTGTAGGTTTCATGGTGTGACAGCAAACGAAACATTGCATTACATTTCATTCGTGTTTGAAAAGTTTTTGGTCTTGGAAACTTTATGGTTTTTTACTCTTTAATTTTGTTACTATTTAAATATTGTTTCGCGTTGGATTGGTCAGTCAAGATTAGACGTTTAGTGGTGTAACAATTGTTCATTTATAATTTCACGAATGAATTACTTATTAGTTCTTCTTTTAATGTTAAATGTTTTTTTTAAAATCTAATAAATGTTTTTGAGATCAAAGTCTCAGATTGTATTATTCAAGGAACGGTTGCCTTAGACATCCCCCATTCTTACGAAAGTGACGGGAAGGTGCGAAGGAGTTTTTGAGTCTAAAATTTCAAACGTCAAATGCTAATTTAGTCGTTGGTGGAAGTACTTATCAAGACGACCGTCAATTTAGCGACTTATCTAGAGGAAGACAATGTCCTTTGAGTTTGAATTTCAGCTCTGATATGTGCAGACTCGTGTCGTTTTTCACGATGGACGGCCCACATTTTCGATCAGATGTTATTAGGAGATGCTATGTCTGGTCTTTTCAAACCTTTGACGACCAAAGCATCTCGAAACAGAGACTATTCAGATGTGAAGGCAACGTTAAAATACAAAATTTTTAATTATTTATGCATTATGTTTTTGTATTGTTAAATTTCTGTGTTTTCAATATGGCGTTTACAAAGCATTGTAGCGACAGCCCAACTTTCTGTGGGTTGCTTTTCTCGTTTTCAGATGCCTCTCTCGCAACCCTTCACTTTCTACTAGAAACTTCTAGTTTAATTTTATTTTTCGCACGTTGGCACTCAACCAGTTTCATGCAACTTGTCTCGCAACGCCATATTTGTAACTAAAATTATTGCGAAATATAGAACTGGCTTTCAATAGCTTTCTGCAACGAGGTGTGCAACCTGTAAACTTGTGTAGCAACGATTTTAGCCATTCCACTGCGTGTTACACGCCGCAACAACATATGCAGCCTGTTTGTTAAACCTTTTCAGCCTCAGGCAATTTATCAACATCTAACTAGAATAATACAAATCAATCTAGTGGAATAAGCTGTAGAATAATTTGAAAAGCCAAATTCTTCCATCTGCTAATAGTTATATTGAAAGTATGGAGCTCATCATTGGTTGTGTTTGCGGGTTAAAAATTCATGGTCCAGGCCCAGAAAAACTGACCCTATAGGCTATAAACTTGATAGCTATACCGCGTACAGGATTTCTTTCGTGTTCCGATACCATTATCTGTCGAGAGCCATTAAAAATTGTGTCTAGTTTGAGCGTAAGAATTTTTACAGAAAGACAATAATTTTACTTGTGCAAAGAACTACAAGTAGAAAGAGATTAAGATGATTTTCCCTCCTCGCGCTTTTAGTCGCTGTGATAAACCGGTATTGAAAAAGACGAACAAATTGCGCTAATTTCTCTCTCTCCCTGAGGGTTCATCCTTTGTCATTGATTCTGGGCTGGTGGCTTATTAGAAACAGGGTTTGTGAGGGACTACTGAGGAGCTTGTATCGTTACATAAAATTTGTGCTGGCCATGGAAACTTCATTTGCACATTTGTGCATGCTTGTCAATGTGTTTGACGTACTCATATGAACCTCTTGACCTCTTCCAGACACAAAACTAATAAAACACATGTTGTTTCGTAATCTTGATTAATTTAAATGACGATTGACACCTTGCTCATGTTACTTGTCGTTTTGCTGCTGCGACCTCGGTTGCAGCAAAGCTGTGTAAGAGATAAACTGGATTTGTCCTAAAATATATTTCAACGGATTTGACAAAAAGGTGAGCGAAATTCTCAACTTAACTTAAGCATACAGTTAAATTCAACTCATTTGTGAAGTTCATTGAATCAATTCAGTAGCCATGAAGTCTATGCAGGAGTCTATTTTGAGAACTTAAGAAGAGGGACATTTTGTGTTATTGTTGTCGGCATGTTGCGAGATTTTACTTCTTCGAGCGAGTTACTTGAGATATAAGCAGAGCTAAAACTGTTAATCAAAACAGCAGCAAATTTTTAAATCAATCTTTTGTTATAGCCTCAAAAAACTAAAACAAAGGCTCTTAACAAAAGATTGTGCTAAAAATAACAGATGCACGTTTTCTTTAACTTTAAGGTCCGCTCAACATGAATAGGAAGTGAAGATATGTTAACCAAAAATATTAATAATACTCTACTTGAAACACATTTTGGGAAATCTTGTTAAAGGCTAAAAATGTCACATAACAAACATATAAACTTAGGTGAGCCAAAATAACTAAAGATTTGTCATGTTTTCCGATGTAAAATATTATATTTATATATATCTATATAGTATGTATCATAACAAACCCAACCTGAAGGTGAAATTTTTGAGCCCTAGTGTATTATTATACCTTAGATATTCTAGCATATTCCCCTTATAATGGAATTGCCCCGTATATCGTCAGGTTTTCGCAGTTTAACAACCCCAAGCAAGAGTATTACGGATCGTGTGTTGCTTAGCTGGTTTTTTTTTGAAAAAGTTCTTTAAGAAATGAGGTATAGAAAGTGCGATTTACTATAATTTTGATAAACATTTGTCCCTGATCGTTGAATTTATGACAAACGTTAACAGTTTTCGAGTTACGTTTAAAATTTTCAGCAAAATAAAACAAAGAATTTCATAATTCACTAATATTTGCATTCTTGTGAACGCGTTGTTGAGGATTTTTTGTAAAGTAAACAAAGTTTAGCAAGAGAAATAACAGACCTGTGTTCGTTTACTTTTGAGACAATGCCCTTGTGACATACTACAACCTGGTGACGTCAAAAGCGTATGTGATGGACTGGTTTAGAAGACGAATAGTGAATATGACAATCACTCTTTTAAAAGCTAAACTATCTCAAGTTAAACTTAATAAACCTTTCCATTTCTGAATCGTCTCACATGAACAATGATCAACGTGCAGTGTGTCATAGCTGTGATGCCCAATAGAAATAATGTGCGTATTGAGATGATGGCCTGTCTAGCAAACGCGAAAGGGAATGGCAAGAAATATGAGAATCTTTAACTAGCTCCAAGTCCTCTTTTCATATCTCATTCTCTCTTCCTTTTGTGCTTGCTAAGCAGGATAAAGAGATGGCGGATGTAGGTTTAAAAACCCGAATGGTATAAAAAAAGGCAGATTTCTTCCTACATTTCGGTATATACACCATGTAATGTGATTAATTGCAGTTGCAAATAAAAGGCTCAGCACTTGAGAAATGCAATGTCTGAACCAACAGTCAAACTTTCGTGGAAATTCTGACTGGGATAGTCGTGTTGTTCCGTCGTCCCAGTAACGTACAACCTCATGGTAAAACACTCAAACATCACTTGCAAGTACGAACGCTTCGGAGTTTTGTGGGGTTAGGCTTGAAGGGGTAGAATTTGTCTTTATCTAAGCTGGGAATACTCAAAGAAGGGTATACTAGCTGAATGGGCAGATGCTGTCAATATTAAACTGTACATATAATTATAAAACAGACACAGATACTTGTACGCAACAGTTGATTATATCTTAGCATTATGAAATGATATTTAATGACCAATATAATTTTCAGTACCAAAGATCGAAACAGAACATGACCTCAACACAAAGGATAATTCAGACTCTGTGCGTTATCGTCGTCTTGTTTCCCACTCTTTGTTCATCAACCACGGGAGGTGTAATATCAGGCCACGTGATTCTCAACAAAACTGCCTCCCCATACGTCATAAGCTCGCAACTTATCATCGACAAGAACGCCACTCTTAAACTTGAGCCTGGAACCGAGTTACAATTCGTCTCGGGCGCCGGTATCCGAGTGGAAGGAAGTTTGATTGCTAAAGGCAAGTTTGCTTTTTATTTCTCAATCAAAACATATACTGCTGGTAAAAAGGCAAAGTTTAGGCGACGTACATGCAGCCGTTATCAAAAGATCATTATTAGCTTATAGGTTAGGGAAGCCTCACATATCGATTTTGCCCACAAGAAACGTCAATTTTACGTTTCTCTCGAGACCCCCCCCACCCCCCTTAGAAACGTCAAAAATATTTATCGATATTTTTGTGCTCTGAAAACATTGTACAAGTCTTTATGGTTAACAGAGAATATACGTTCTACGACTTTATTTAAACTGTCTTCGATGAAGTTTTTCATCAAAGTCAGTTTTATCATTAGATTTGATTCCGCTCAAACTTCTGTGAGTCTTCAAATAAAAAAAAACAGTAATTGTATGGTAACTTATGACCGAATGCAACAAGTAACAACATATAGAACACTTTCTGGAGAAAAATAATTACAT
>JAODFW020996090.1:0-10191 GCA_027575235.2 Palythoa mutuki | reverse complement strand
ATTTTAGAATTGTTTTATTCTACAGCCCTTCCCAAAAGGAAAAGGGTCAATACATGCCACTTTATCAGCACCGCGAAACAAACCAGTGGGCTAACAATATATGCTATTTTTTCAACAATAAATGCACTTTTCATTGTCGCATATTTTAACTCAGACGTAGGCAACATTGGTGTTCCGAAAGCACTACTTAGGCTGAAATCTAAAAAGATAAAGAATAAAAGTTCTCTGACCTGTTACAATGCAAGACAGAATATAACAAGAAACCGTGTAGCAACCTTACTTTTATCGGTTCTGTAAAATTTCAATGAATGCATAATTAAATTTGCCCTTGTAATACCCTACCCTTTGCAGGCATTGACATTGAAGACTGAATAAATATATGAACTTTATAAGACATTTTCATTGTTGAAATCTATTATTTATACCATCAATTATTTCATGTAATCAATTGGTTTTGATTTTCCAACAATTTCAACATTTTAGTTTATCCTAATTTCAATATTGACTATATTTGTCAAAACTCAAAAGTAGGACTGCTATAACTGTTTAGGCAAAGTTTTGATGAAACCTGCTGTACTAAAAAGATTCACAGGTAACCATTGGAAAAGTCAAAATATACCTCAAGATGATTATTAGTGATAGTCGCAAATAATTCATCAGAAAAGATTTATAAGTTCACTGTATGTATAATGTTTAATTATAATGCAGCATTTGGAAGAGAAACATATTCAACAATTTAATACTGACACTATATACCTCGGCACACTAAAACTAAAAGACAAAATTCTGAGTGTGCTTTTTTTTAAATTATTTATCATTCATTCAGAGAAAGACCAAATACAGTTTAAATAGTGATACTGAAATTCTAAACCCATGCCAAAATCCGGCCACCCTCGTTTACGGGGATAAAACCGGATCAAAACTGGATGATGATGATGATGATGATGATGATGCTTGTGTTTCTCCCTTTCATATGTGGATGTAACTTTCTTCAAAAAATTACAATTTTTTATCATTTTATGTGATATTTTAACTCATATCTTGATCACAATATTTGAGAATTTTAAACTAAATTAGTTGCAAATTATTTGAAACATGCATTGCATATCTTTGCAGGACCTTAATCAGTGTTATTAGTTTTAATTATGAGTATGAAATATTGTCTGCATGCAATACACCACAGTTGTCAAGAGTGCCACTGAAAAAGGCACTGTCTGAATGTATCACTCTGCACAGTAAAATTTTCCATAAAATCAAAGTCACGTCTGTAGTGCCAAAATTATTCAGAGATTGAGTGTGCTACAACAATTGTTACTTGAAAAAAATTGTTATTAGTTGTTGCTTGTGTTCTACAAAAAATTATCAAGCTCAGATTCTAGTATGTACAAAATTTCTAAAAAGTATCCTATGAATAGCAGTGCAGAGAAGAGAAACCTCTTAGTCCATGAGCCAAGTCTAGAAAAGTGGCTAAAAAATGAGTTTCGTAGCACTTCCCTTGGGATGAAGTAAATTCAGTACCAAATTAAAGCTTCTTGCCATGGGAATTTCGAAGCTTGCATATAAACACCTTTGTTTTAGCTTAGCTTTGTTTGGGAAATATTCACAAAATACATCATAAAAAAGAAAAAAAGTCTGTGGAGAAAAGTGTTTTATTATGTTTTTGCTAATATAGTCCCTAAATATTAATGGAATTTTGTGTTTTTTCATTATTGCTACATGTATATAGTAGTATATTATGGAGATTTATGTGGAGTTTGGAATTATGACTTTTTTTCACATTCCATATATCTAGAATATATGCCATAGTCAATTATATTAATTTTTAGATTTATATTGATAAAACAGTCTTAAAAAGCACTTACAAGTTTCATTGCCATGGTAACAAGTGCTGACACCAATACATAATAATTATTATATTAGTATTTCTCGAAATATTGTAATATTTTACTTATTAAAAAATTCAGCAAAAGTTGCAAAACCAGAATTTTGGATTCTGGATGTAAAAGGTAGTTTTCCAAAAATTTGTTGTTCCAAAATGTTCAGTGCGTTATCATAAAATTTGAAACTATTCAAACCAGAAATACATTAGCATTCAGAAATATGATTATCTTTTCTATAGTTATTCTTGAAAAATTCATTTTATATTGTTTTCTTTGGACTTTTATAAAATTTTACATTAATCCAATGATGCATTTCTTAACAAGTATGTGTATCCTAGCTCCATATTTTTGGAAAGTCCGCTTCAGATAAAAATAAGGCAATATGTATCTTTTTATTTTACGTTTCTCTTTAGTTGTTTGCTATGCTTCGTAATATCACATTATAAATTAATAATATTTGATATTAAAATGTTATAACTAAGGTTTGTTGATTTATAAAATTTTAAAACTTAAACATTTTTGACTTTTAAAACAAGTTGCTATGAAACTCATACTTTGAGACCCTGGCTTGTGGACTATCTCCTGCAATGACAGATGTCAACATGCTGCTCACAAATATATAATGTACCTATATAAAGAAAGTCATAGATCCCAATTTTTGATGAAGTCTTCAAACTCTGTTAACTTTGTATTTGCAAATGAGAACCTTTTGCTTGCAATAAAAAAATTGTAGCTGACAGCATCTGGCTAAATTTACATTAACCAAAGCCAAATCCCTACAGGAAAATTCTAACCTAGATCGTAGAGTAATCACAGCTTCTTTTGACATCAGTTTTTTAACTTTACAGGTCAGATACTTTTAAAAGAGTTATTACCTTAATATTAACACAAAGGGACAATGGCACAACTTTTGATGAAAAGTCTTGAAGAGCAGTTTGAATGTCCTGTGTGTATGGAGTCTTTCCAGGATCCACGGGTTCTTAGCTGTTTACACACATTCTGTAAGCGCTGTGTGGAGAAAAGTGTGAAGCAGGAAGGAGGAAAACATATCATTAAATGCCCTAACTGTCGAAAGGACACTGAGGTGAGGACGGTTTGACTCTGAAGTTTGAGTTTAAGATAGTGTGCTGTTTGGAAATCAAGGCATGTGTCATTGTACTATAATAACTAGATGGCCAGGGGGGAATGGTTACTGAAATTTTAAATTCTACTGTACTCAAAACTTTCAATTAACCCTTTAAGCCCCAAGCACGACAAATGATGTGTTGGTAAATTCTCCCAACTGAGCTCCATACTTTCTGTATAAGCAGTTTGGGAGAATTTATCCTTTCAACTTCTACAGTTAATTCCACTTGATCAATTTCTTATTTCTCATTACCAGTTGTATTGTTTTGTTATGAGTAATGTAAGGAGAAGTTAGATGTTGATAAATTGCCCTGGGCTGAAAGGGGTAAGGATTGAAATATTCATATCAAATATGCAAAATTTTACATATAAATTTTATATTGTTTGAGCTGTACTGT
Organism: Palythoa mutuki; assembly: GCA_027575235.2. Classification (NCBI taxonomy): domain Eukaryota; kingdom Metazoa; phylum Cnidaria; class Anthozoa; order Zoantharia; family Sphenopidae; genus Palythoa; species Palythoa mutuki. The sequence continues at coordinate 6,788 of JAODFW020996090.1, read as the reverse complement.
CTCTTAAGTGACGTGAAGTACTGCTGTTTATGATAAGTGCTAGCTGAGCATATGACAGCTTATTCTTATAGACTACTGAGTGAGAATAATGAATTCCTTGACCTGTTGCCTACAGGCCTAGGCATGAATAATTATGTAATATTTTATAACCGAAATGATCTTTAAATTAAGTATGAACTACAAATTAAAAGTAATTGTATTATAATTCAAGACAAGGCAGAGTCCAGCTATTGTGCGACAACTTCAATCAAATTAATTCAAGTCCTATTTGCTTGACTTACAGGAACAAGGTGAAACATCAGGTCCTAGAAATCCTTCAGGACAAAAACACTTTGAAGTTGAAGTCCCAATAACATTACAAATATCAGATTGAATCAGCCTGATCAACCAATTCAAGCAGCAGGAAAACAATGCCAGCACAAGCAGCAAACAGCAAGCACCTCCACATCAGCTTCCACCCATATCTTCGATTCTTTTTATGTCAGATCAGTTTCTGGTGGGACCTTCAAATTCTTCACCCACGGCCAGATCAGTCTCTTCAGTTATCTCCTGATCGTTTCACACAAACCTGATACTGGCACATCTGTAGTCATAATTTAAGTGACGACATAGTATAGATCTCAGCAATTCTGTAAGTCTTCTTTAAGAAAGTAAATTTACTTTTACATGAACATATTTGATTTCATAAAAACTTACATGAAATCCTGAGTAATTGTATGTGATCCACTAGCCATGGCTTTGAATTCAATCTCAGTCAAATTGATATCTGCTGGGTATTTCCATTCAATAATATTTCCTATGTTACAAAATATAAAGAGGAAGCAGTTTTATGAGATTTATAAAAAAGAAAAATAATATAATTAAACACTGTCAACAGGTGCTTTGAAGATATTTAATTTGAAAATCTCTCACTTGTAATTATTATTATTATTATCATTATTATTATTATTATTATTATTATTAGTGAGCTGATAGGCGCCACGAAAGGAGAGCAATACGCGCAAACAATTTCATGGATTCAAGCGAGAATATACTTCGTACTCCTTCGATCAGCCCTTGTATGTCTTAGAGGAACCAGAGTTAAACAACGGACACCATTCGATATTAATAACTGTAACATAGATATTGTAACCGCAGAAGGAACTATTTCATTCTAAAACAGATTGATTCTTTTTAATTGAACTGAGACTGAACTGAGAGAATTTTATATATTATCAAATATTTTTAGATGAATTTGAAATAAAGTGTGTATTATAGAAGTTTTAAAAAAAATTATTATTATTATTATTACTATTATTATTATTATTATTATTATCATTATTATTATTAACCTCCTCAAATCTGCATGACACTGATAGCTGTACAATTGGCCAAATAAAAAAAATTCCCAGTTTCTCATCAGAAATTTTAAAAAAATTAATTAAGTAAATACAGCAGAAATTTTTTTGTCTAAATTCTGCAGCACAGGAATCACCGCAAACAAGTCATTTTAGTTCAGCTGAAGGAGCAGATTGACAAAAACACACATTTATGTTTCATATTCAAACAATAAAAATCAATACAGCAGTCTTACAATAAACGATATGCAGTACGTTGCAACAATTTGCTAAAAATGCTGTGCAAAAACTTTTAGTTGCACTCATTATAATTATGTTGCGAATAAAAGAATAATGTAAAATGAGTGAATTTGCTAACTGTATAGAAAATTAAATTTTTACTTTGTGAAAGTCAAATAAAAATTAACTTGATGAAGCTTTTAATATATTCAAACAAAAGTCTCAGCTCTTACTGAAACATGACGGAATTTTGGTTGAGCTCACATTGAATCACCGTCAAAGATCAAGAGATCGGCAAACTCATACGAAACCCAGCTAGCAAAACAAACTAATTTAAACTTTTAAAGCTAATTTTCATATATTTTCACATGCGTCTCTTATCACTATCTGTCTTTATAATTTATTCTATCTCCACCTATACAGTACGATATTTTGATCTACAAATTTAGTTTAAAATTAATTTTAAATTTATGTAAACCATAAAAATTCAGTTTTTACTGCGCCTTTGGTAAACATGAAATTTTCGTTTCTGATTAAAAAAATATTTTAGGAATTAAATTTTTAAATATCTTAATAGTGCTCTTGATGAAGACGCAAATCTGAAAAATTGCAAAATATTTTCAAAGCGACAGAAAAGTTTTCCCTTGGCCTTCTAATGTCGTAATAAATTCGCCTTCGATTCTGGATTAATATCACTCACGCTAATGAAGCAAAAATGCTGATAATGACGTACAAACCTTACCTTTTCTCGTATCGAAGTGAACGACGAAAACTGCAACAATAAGTTCTTGTGGAGTTGACTGACGATCCGGCAATGTTGGACACATTGGTGTGTGGCCAACATCTTCTATCAAGTTTTCATAGTTAAAATTATTTACTTCTCCCCGTGGATCGTAGCTTGTATCAGGGAGGTCCTCTTCGTCAATAAAGGGTATATAATCCGCCATCTTGACATGCATTTACAGTAACAAAACACCATCCCTCCCCCACTAATGTCTGTTTTTACTTCTACCCAGGCTCCTTTCCACATCGCTCGCCTTAAACCTTGATAATGACGTAATGATTAAACACAGGTAACCCAAGCTCTATGTTAATGTCGATTTACAGTTGAGTTTGACTTTATATAGCCTTAATAAAATATTGATTTCTTACCGTAAATCGCAATAAAGTACACTGAAACTTCCAGTGTAAATGATAGGGCTTCATAAACACGCCATGGAAGTTTCAGAGACTTGTTCGAGATATAAAGCGTATTCTTGTACCAAGGGGAAAGAAAAATAATTCGAAAAAAGGGTGGTTCGAGATAAGCGTGTTGGAGATAAAAAGTAGTAAATAACAGAGAAAATGCCATTCAAATCCGAGGTGAAAGGAATTTGGTTCCAGATAAACCGAAGTTCGAGATAAGCGGGTTCGAGATCTCTACAGTACAGGTGTCTTCAACCAACCTCGTCCCTGGGAACGAGGTTGGTCTTCATATCACGACGTGTTATACGAATAATGAACCAGGAGCCGTTTAAGTGACATCATGGGTGATATAAAATTTGCGCCTGGTTGTTTTTGTTAGTTTCGGAGTCTTCGTTTGATCGTTAGAAGTCATTTTAGATTTGAGCATTTTGAAATATATATTTGCAATTCGGTAAAAATTATTTCAAACAAAAACTACTGGGACTGAAAAATGAGTGAAAGGATTGAAAATGACGAAAGCCAAAGTAAATGTTCAGGGATTGTGTATATGGACTACAATGCTACAACTCCCCTAGAAGACTCGGTGTTACAAGCAATTCATGATGCCCTGAAAGACGCTTGGGGAAATCCTAGCAGTGCTCATTTTACAGGAAAAAAAGCAAGTGCTATCATTAAGACAGCGAGAAAATCGGTTGCAGATATGATCGGTGCAAGCGAATCCGATATTTTATTTACCTCAGGTGGTACGGAATCAAACAACGCTGTCATTTATACATCATTAAAGTATTTCCTTGAAATCGTTAAAAATCCTTCAGGTAATAGCGAGCTAAAAGGACATGTTCCTCACTTCATTACAACAAATCTTGAACATGATTCAGTTCAGCTTCCCGTATCACATCTCACAAACAAGGGAAAAGTGGAATCAACTTTTGTTTCAGCGTCAAAGGAATCTGGGATGGTGACAGTCAGTGAAATTATAAGGGCTGTTCGGCCCAACACGTGTCTTGTGTCAGTGATGATGGCAAATAATGAGACTGGGATCATCCAGGTATGGTGTGAGGAAACTGGGCATTGTGTGTCTTTTACATTCTTTTATAAGTATTGGGAAAACACAATGGCGGATTTAGGGTAGGGGCCGAGCCTTTTTGTCAAATATTGACAAAGGATTTAAATGATAACAACTGAAATAAGCATTTGAAGCAAACAGATTTGGGCCCATCTTTTTAGAATCTAGTTACTGGGCCCCCTCTTTCTAAAATTTCTGGATCTGCCCAGGAACACTAAAAGTAACAATGCAGCGCAGTTATTACATCGTGAGTCAGACGAACAAACCAGCTATTGTAAAACCAGACGGCGGCTAATGCAATATTTTCAACGATATTAAATCAAATTGAACAATAAAACGAATTGACTTCTTATAATTACAAAATCACCTTCTTGACGTACATGCTTCTGTTTGTCTGAGTCACACAGGGGTAGAAATTTCCATTTTTAGCATAGCTGTACTGCACTATTTGATATACAGCTGTTGTATTATGTATTTATGGTTTCCTGCTGAACAGATTTGGGGGAAGATGTTAACAAGAAAATATTTTTTTAATATTTTTGAGTTGTTTCTGGAATATTTGATCTTGAGAATCAACAAAAATTGAAGCCTTCATAGTATATAGGATATTTCAAAGCCTTCAAGTGACACAGGTTTTGAAATTTCTCAGCGTACTCTCAGATACAGTACACGTAAATGTTGCTTGTGACTTCATGCCAATGGTTAAATTTGGACACAAAGTTAATGTAACTAAAGTATGTTATAATTTATATTTCTTTTATTTTAATTCATTACTTAATCCAGCACTTTGATAGAAATATATCTATCCTAATATTGTGTTCTCCATCAGCCAATAGCAGACATTTCAAAAGCAGTCAAGAGTTTAAATGAAAAGCGAGAGAAGGAAAACCTGCCAAGAATTTTACTCCACACGGACGCCGCTCAAACCATTGGCAAGGTCAAAGTGGACGTTGAAGAACTAGGAGTTGATTACCTGACTGTTGTTGGGCACAAATTTTATGGACCTAGAATAGGTAATGTTGCATTAGGTAATCTTCTATAATTATATACAACCCCCAATATGTACACGCCAGAAGTAACCATCCCCCAAATATCCTCAGAAATATTCCCTCAAACATAAATCGCTGGCTATCCGACATTTCGTCCGATGAGGCAGTTTTCAACAATACAACACAGCCGTACCAGGCAGCGCTCAATAACAGCGGATACACCCACCGATTAAATTACAACCATGGGCGACAACAAAATGGACCACCGAATCGAAAAAGATCAAGAAAGAGGAAAATAACCTGGTACAATCCGCCCTTCGACATGTGTGTAAAAACCAACGTTGGAAAGAAATTCCTGCGTACCGTAGACGAATGTTTCCCTAGAGGACACGCCCTGCGACCTATATTCAACAGAAACACAGTAAAGATATCGTACAGCTGCATGCCGAATATTAAGAACATAGTTGATGCACACAACAAGAAGCTATTAAAGAACCCAAATGAAGCAACGCACCAAGGAAAAACATGCAACTGCAGGAAAAAAGAGGAATGTCCCTTGGGCAATAAATGTCTAACCCGGTCTATAATTTATCAAGCAACAGTTGAAACAGGCGACGGAAAACAAACGTACATAGGCATGACTGAAACCGAATTTAAAGCAAGATACCGGAACCATAAACAGTCATTTGAAAGAGATAAGTATGAAGGCCAGACCGAGCTTAGCAAATACATATGGTCGCTGAAAAAAAGCAGCACACCTTTTCACGTAAGTTGGGAAATTGTTGACAGGGCAACATCATATTCGCCAATAACAAAACGGTGTAATTTATGCATTTTAGAGAAGTATTATATTTTGAGACACAAAGAAAGAGCATCTCTGAACAAAAGATCCGAACTGGCCAGTAATTGTAGGCATGCATTGAAATTCACGCTACAGAAATTTAATTGAGTTTAACTAAATATCCATTGTTTCTAATTCTTGTAAATTCAAATTTATTGTAATTCACCGACGATAAAACGCTACATCGCAAGATCATTTTAGTGTACTCCCGAAGAGTGAGGGCCCCCGTGCCCTCACGAAACAGTTCTGTCGAGTAAAAAAGCAAGAAAACCAACCATTGTCAGTGTCTTTATCACAGCTCGTTGCGAAAATTGAGCACTCCAAGAAGACCGAAGGTTAAATCCTATTTAGTGATTTGCTCCACCGTTGTAAATCGGTAGTAGAGCACTCTCCCGAAAAGTCTTCCACAATGGATAAATTTTCTTTCAACTACTCAACAAAGAACATCCCGTGCTCGAGCCAAAAAACCTACATCAAAAGGCTTATCGAGAAAACTGAGAAGCTGATCCGAAACATGAGATGGAAAGCCTACATCTACTTGCACCCAAAAGAAATAACGAAGCAGAAAGAAACCTACGGATTTGATTCGAGACGAGCCCCGCCAGCCGTCGACGAAATGCGAGTATTCGAAAGCAGAATGGCCGATCTGATTCAGAAGATTCAATTCAAGAAATACACCAACAGTTTCCAAAAAGACCTGAAAAAAGACATCAACATCATTCGCAGCAGCACCAGTGAGTTATTCGTGAAAGCGGACAAGACAAACAACTTCTATAAGATGAAACCAGAGCAGTATAAAGAGAAAGTAGACGCAAACATACAGAAGATGTACAAGAAAGCTAACGAGTACCATGTGACAGAAATCAACAGAGAAGCGAAAAAGATCACCGAACAACTGGAAATCTCGGATAGGGTAGAGACCATGGCGAAGCGAGACTGCTTTATAACACTCAAAGATCATAAGCCCAACTTCGACAACGTACCTACATGCCGATTGATCAGTCCCACAAAGTCAGAAATCGGGCGAATAAGCAAACAGATATTACAAAGAATCGTTAAGGAAACATCAACAGGCACTAAAGTCAACCTCTGGAGAAATACACGCGCAGTATTGGACTGGTTTAATTCCATCGAAAACAAACAAGATGCTT
>JAODFW020996003.1:0-10192 GCA_027575235.2 Palythoa mutuki | reverse complement strand
GTATCTACGGTTTAAGACAGATGCACTGTATCGTTTTGACGCAAAACACCCCTGAAGGTATACGGTAACCTTAAGACAGATGTACTGTAACGTTTTGACGCAAAACATCCCAGAAGGTGTACGGTAACCTTAAAAGTCCTAACATTTCAAATGAAATTATCTTTACGAATCCTGAAAATACCAGCTTGGAAAAGTAAAAGTTGCTAAAGCAGCAAGGGTTGTTTAAACAGATCGTTTGTTTGATAGTCGTTTCGGATACTAAACGTTTGGGCAGGGCTATTAATCTAAAACACAAGTTATTTTGCCGATCAACAGTATGAATAGAAAATCCTACTTTTTTTCCTTGTGTATTTTTTGTAAGTATAAGTGCGGCTATAATGCCATAACAGTTTTTGTCTTAATTTACAATAATAATTGCGTTCGACGTTAGGAGAACGCAATCATAATCTTGCGCAGGCGGAAAAAATGCCAATTTTGTGGTTGATCCAAATCGACGCCATCTTGGATTTCTCTGCTCTCATAATGGGACAATAGTAGATATAACAATAACAAATGGAAATTGTGCTTCTGTGTTTTCACTGTGCACATTGCGAGCGTAAATTACAAGATTCAGTAAAGTTTCAACTACAAACATTTTCACTTTTTTTCAGCCTCAGCTTGAGGTTGTTCTTAAATTGTTCTAAACTTTCGGCCAATCTGAGCCTCATTGTTCTTATAACATTGTTCTTTTAAAAAGAAAAGCGTGTACACATGCACGTGCACAGCCGGAAATTCTAAAAATCAATTTGCAATTTTTTGGTGAAAAAAAACTGGAGGATCGAATATACACGGAGAAATCAGAACTATTTTTGAGAAAAGATCAAAGTGAACACAGGCAAACCAGTGAAGGCTCAGTAGAGTCTCTTGTAATAAAATTAAAAAAGGATTCCAACAGTAAAAGATACTCGCTGTTAACTTTTCTCATGAAAACCGCTAACAAAGATGTCGAACGCACTTTGTTAATCTGTGATTACTTCTAGTTGACAATTTACAGCATAACATCGACACGCACGCACCCGCAAATACAAAAGCTAATCGTGGCGGGTTTGTGTTTGAGTAAAAGAATAAAAAAAGAAATACGAATCTATAAATAAAATAGCAATAACAGTAATTATTATAGTCCATACAAGGGTAACAGAGAAAAACAAAATATCTTGATCCCAAAACATTTAATTTAAATAAAGGTATTTTATGAGAAATCGAGCTTGGAGATTTCAGCCGGCATTGAAACCTAGTTTTTCTAAATTGTCGAATAAAAGAGATTTTGAATTTCTTTGAATTTTTTCTTTGACATCTTTCTCAAATCTTCTGGAATTTTATTCCACAGTCGGACACCGACTCGGGACAAAGAATATATAAAATAAGACGCGAGGTTGACACTGACTACAACGAGTTGCGCGAAACCAAAATTAGTTGCAGATATTTCGACTAACAGAACTAATAAAAGTAATAATAAATAGAGAATAATACATAGCCGCGCAGAGATATGGAATTTATTTTCGAGTGTTCAAATTGGTATCTCACGAGTGAGCGCAGCATTAATCGGTTTTTGAAAATTTTCGGAAATCTTCGGAAGTGTTCGGAAAATCTTCGGAAATTTTCGCAAAATTTCGGAAGTACTTTAAAATTGTTTTTTAAGTAACTTTGCGTGTTTTAAAAATTTTCGGAAAATCAAGGTCACTGATTGGCTGAAAAGTGATATTTACACACGTAAAATTATCGTAGTTTTACGTGTGTTTAGATACGACATTTCTCAGTGGTAGAAAACCTTATAAGACACTCTTTATATAATAAACTAAATATAATAATCTAAACCAATTGACATATTTAAAACTAAATATTGTATTATTTTATATATCATTTATTTATTTAAAGTAAACACATATCCTATATAAACAAATAAATATCCAAAACCAACTGATATATCAAAAGGCTCATATCTAATAAAATGATTGGCATGTTAAATATTGATGTGGAAATAATAACGACGTACGTAATATAGCTAAGTTATTTTGCCATTGTCCTGACTTAGTAAACTAAATTTTAATTATTTTAAATTACAGAAAGGAAGTAAAAACTAAACAACATAATTTATATGGAAAAGAATAAAAAGTTGTCAGAAGGATTTCGACAAATTGGACACGGAAAGAACGCGAAAAAAGAACGCGTCGAATTGAAATTGCAGTGAATTGAACTGAATGGAATTGAAATAGAATTGAATTAAATCGGGAGTCGACCCGGCTGAATAAAGTCACTAACCATGCAAGATGCTTACAAATATTGAAACGTTTAGTAAAACAAAACTATTTGAACAAAATCAAAGCTCTTTTCTGTAAAAATGAAGTGAGAATTAGAAATTTTTTCCCTCAGGCTTACAATGGAATTTTTCGACAACGCGGTAGGAAGGCAAATTTTAGCTTCCTTAAAACGGTCTAGAAATCTTCCGACTTCACTGGAACTTGATAGAGTCAACTGACGTCATCCACAACAGGCCTTCTAAGGACTTACTAAAAAACATATGAGTTATGACCAAAACATCGAGAATTTTTTTTCCGTTTCGAAACAAACAGAGTGACAAACAAATCAGCCGGCAGCATGGATTAAACCTAAAAAAAGCGCCCTCCCTCACTGAATTTTGGTAAAATTTTGATGATGAACCGGGATATTTTTGTAATGTTAAGTGGCCTAAAAGACAAGGGCGCTGGTTTTCAAGCCGTTGCTATGGGAACAAGGCAGGGTGCTGTCTGAGCAAGAACATCTGAATGATCCCTGCCATTGAAAAGGTGCCCTTGGGCTTTATCTCCATTTCACCATAAAATAGCACAAATTATGACCAATTAAAAAGTTTCTGTACGCTAATACATGTTCAAGCTACTGTGAAATACCAGAAGATATTTTGTTGAAATACTCTTATGACCCAGTCTTAAAGTGATATTAACTCTTATCATGCTAAATACGATTTCACACAAACTTAAAATGTCCTTAACTTTTGAACCAGTGCTCAAAACCCTATAAAGTGACCATTCATTTTCTTTGTCTTTACAAGTAGATAATAATAAAAGTATTCATTGTCTGAACAAATTTTTGAAGTCGATAATTTCTAAGAATTATTCTGACTTTTACTTTGAAAAACTCGGAAGGAAAAGGGTTGTAAAACACAGATACAGTTTTAAAACACACTTCCGAAAAAGCCGTTAATTCAGCGACCCCCATATCACGCCACATGTTAGGTCAAGTTGCCTATATTATCAGTTGATAAATGACAGGAGCGGCTCAAGTCTGACGAATTGTTAAATATTTTTGTCTTTTGAACTGGTTGCAAAAGCTGCTGCTTCTTATTGTGTTGAGATAGCAATACAAATATGAAAGTCTTTCTGATAAATCGGACTATAAATTAGTAAAAAAAACTTTGGTTTTTTCCTTTACTCGAGCTTACCAGAAGAGGATTGTTGAAAGCTAACAGACTTTTCATTAAAACTAACTTGTGTCAACAACCTCCCTTAATAAACTCACAAGTATGTTGATTATTAAAATATTAGTGTGTTTTATTGATTTAAAAATGATTTTTCATTTAGGAGTCTGACTTTTCTACGTAGCTATAAAACAATGTAAAAATCACTTTGATTTGCAGATATTTTTGAAGCTTTTAAAGATTTGATCGTAACTAACAATATAATTTACAATACAGTTCATGTTATATTACAAAACAACATATGCGTTCGCAAATTACAAAGCCGTTCAGGAAAACGGGGGCGTCAAAAATTTTGTTCGATATATCGTTACGCCCTGTTATGTTAAATATAGCGGGAATAATCTAATATTTCTAAAAGTCAGTTGAAGTGAAAAGTGGTTTATTTCTTTGTAATAAATTCGACATACTTCAAAAGAAGTTCTGTTATTTTGTCTTGCAACTCATCAATTCAGTTCATCATTGAAAAAATATGCTAAAATTATACAAGGAATCATATGGTTTCTTTGCCAAAAGAAAACACATTTTAGACGGTTATAGCTCTGAGAATAATGACAGACGAAATGTTAATATTAGTCTTAATAATAAGGGAGCAGAATAAGCCGTCTGCCGATTCATTAAAACATATCTTCCTTAATTATACACAAGTATAAAAACGATTGCTTTTTGTTAGCACTTGAAAATTCTCAATTGTTACAGCAATATTAAACTACCGTTAAAAAAATTGTAGTGTATTTCTCGGCACAGACGGGTAGCGACAGTAAAGTTCGAGCAAGCAGAAACCTCGTCACACTGCCCTGAGGGTGGGGTTGTCACGCAATATGCTTTGTATATGTTTATTTTTTTATCAACAGAACACAAACATAGCCAAAATACATTTATCTCTATGGAAGAAAGCGGCGCTCTCCATGCCGGAAAATAATTAAGTGTAACGGTTTCGATTCTTTGAAGCAAGTCATGAAGCGTGCAAAAGTTGGACAATTCGATGTTCGTTCAAACAAGTCAAGAAATGATCCCCGTTTAAAATAAAGGCTTTGAGAACATAAAATAAATATGAAATTTCGACAATGACAGGTTTAGTTATCTATCAACGGACAAAAACTCTAACAACAAGCTCTTTCATTGGGAGTTGCAGCGAATGGATCGAAAACATAAAATATTTAGACACTAATCAAGGTTTAGAGAGTCCCACCTTTCGCAGAGACCCATAAGCATGCGTTTTAAGTTGTCTTCGGGAATTTTTCCTGTTCCTTCAGGGTCAAACGTGGCAAAAGCATTTTTGATAACTTCTTCTGGGTCGGTTCCGTTGAGCTTGTCAGCAAACAGGGTCATAAACATCGTAAAGTTTAGAGGACCCGTTGCTTCGCTCATCATATCCTCGTAAAATTTATCGCCTTTGTCTTGTCCCAGCGAGTCGAACATGTTTTTCAGGTCTTCCAAATCTATAAAGCCATCTCTGTTTTGATCAATGATGTTAAAGGCCTCTTTAAACTCCTGAATCTGGCTTTGCTCGAACATAGCAAAAACATTGCTTGTTGCTCGTGCAGCTCGCTTTTTGGCGCCCTTCTGCTTCTTTTTCGCGGCAGACATGTTGTACCCGACCAAAGTAAGTTTGCACGGGGCGAAAAAAAAATGCAAGGTTGAGCTGTCTTCCACACGAGATAGATTTGTTGGGAGTGGAGTTTATCAGTTTGTATCGGAGTTCTTTAAGGGTCCACTCATTTCCATATATGGGCTATAAACACACTGTGCTTTGTTTTGACACAGGCAAAAATGTTCGTAATGATATTACTAAACTGATTTCGGGCGATTCATAATAGAAAGAGTGCCGCAAAAGTCGTCTGTTGTTAATAACTTTGGGTGTTAAGAAATTATGAGAACTTTGCACGCTATAAATGCTAGCAACGTCAAATACAGAAACTTATAGGCTAAAATCCAGGCGTAAAGGATATCGCAATGAAATAGTTTTGTACACAGCAACAAATTTTGAACCAGCGTGACAGTCTTGTCCCTAGATATCCCGGCTTATTAATCCGCATCTACGTATCATATCTCAAAGCGTCTCTGCATACAGAAGGACTTGTGCTATTTCTGGAGTTTGCTCTTCGAACAAAAAATTACGGTAGGTAGCATAAATGTAGTTGTGACAGCACAAACCATTTGTATTTCCGACAAATGCTTAAGAGCAGGAAACTTACAGACACGCGAATGCAAAACAGCCAACCGAATTTGCCATAACTACTCAGCGTCACTGTGGCTGAACTTTACTCTAATGCAAGTACATGTCGTTCCCTTTTCGGTTGGCAGTGTTCATGTTGCTAACTTAATTTCTGAAATATTTTTCTTTTTGTTCAAAGCGGAGGAGAGAGCTACACATTTGAGCAGGTAGACCGCACGCACCCATCTTGTGAATCTATATAGTCTAGTTTATTACGTTAGCTAAAAAGTTTTGAAAACAAAAACTTAGCCGCAGAAATTTGAAAGACAATAGTTCTTACAATACAACGATAACCATTTCGAGAAAACAAGAAACACTTCAGCAGTATTAAAATTTTTCTAATTATTTTAATTGTTTTAGAAAATTAACTTGCGTCTCACCTATTCGTCTTCGTAGGAATAAAGTAGGATCTCCTGAACACCAAATTAAACGGCATAAAATGTGTCTATTTCTTAACCCACAATAATAATAGTTATCATAATTTAATTTTAGAAAGCGTACTGAAGTAAAAGTTTAGTTTCATTTAACTTTGTTGTTAAAAAAATCTATTACTATGACGAATTGCGATGTGTAACATATTTATCGCAAACTAATTAAATGCGTCGCCGAAAAGTCGTCCCAAAGTCGAAAAACTGAACTTTAATCGCTGTTAACCTGTTACTCATTGATATGTTTCTAAATAAAAACCGATGCCAAAAAATTATCGCGGGTTAAAATTATCGTGCATTGCAAGTTGCCGTGAGGTGTTCATGTCCGACTGGGCTTTGCAACTTGAATTGCAATGCTTCGACATCATTACAATGCATGCTGCCCGAAATTTGTCTCGTGTAACAACGTTTTTTAGGAATAAAACGTCGCTCTTAGTACTAAAAACTGTTACACTATAGAATTTGTGGTTGACTGCAAAAAAACAGTTTCACAAGGCCATTGGCGTCGTCAGATTTGTTCACGAAATTTTGTCACTCGAAAAATAAAAACCCGCACAGATTTTTTGAAGGTCCTGTATAAAATTTAGTTGCTTTGGCAATAGGAAGGATGATAGATTTAAAAATTGGAAAATCTGAACTTATTGTGTTTGGCAGTAAGAAAAAATTGCAAAATCAGACTATTTACATCGTATAATTACAAGGCAAAATTATATTCTCGAGTCGCTTCGATTTTGATTTGGAAGACTGTGACATTTTCATCTGGAAAAAAACTGTATATCACTATGTGTTGCCAGTGATTGTTTATTGATGTACGGAGTCTATTGTCTACTAAAACAAGTTATCATTCGCTTTATTCGTGTTCCTCTCGGCAAAAACACTCTAGTGATAGAGAATGAAAGGTCAGACTCAGTATCGAAATTTTGATGATATAAAATAAATTTACCTGACGCACGAATCCAATTCAGCTTCAATTTGATATTGATTTAATTTGTCTGTTGCAACCAGTTAACCTCAGCCGACTTTAAGGAAAGGATATTCATTTGTAGATTTGATTTTAATTATTGCAACAAGTTAGTAATTTTATAAAAATGTTTGTTAAACTGTGACACTTGATCATATACCACATGAAAAGTGCGTAGAACTAATGGATAATTATTTGAAGCGGTTGAACAAAATATCAACATTTGTCAGTGCCTCGCAAACTAATTACTTGTTTCAGCCTTCGGCTTCGGTAAATAATGAATCTGCTTGCCAGGAACAAATCACGATATTGTTTTAACATTCGATATTTGGATTTGATTTTTCTACTTTTATGGGAAGCTTTGCCTCGTGATCACAGTCGGTTTTTTTCAGTAATCAATAAGAAAATTTATTCTATGTCGAAACGACGCATGAGCAGTGTCATATTTGCAGCTGAATCCGCCAGACAGTAATGCGCATGAGCAGTGTCATATTTGCAGCTGAATCCGCAAGACGGTAATGCGCATGAGCAGTGTCATGTTTATAGATCACGTGGAGAGCCCTGGACTAATGAGAAACAAGTAAAAATTCAATCCAATGATAATACGCATTAGTATTTACCGAACAACTGATAATTAATATTTTCTGGTCCTTTCGCTCAACAGACAATTAAGCGCACGGCTCTGGTTAAATAATAACCATCGTTTGATTAAGAAATGTGTGAGAACAGCCTCATCCGTATGTTTTCTACAACTTTTCATTTCTCTTTTATGAAGGATTTTCTACTTTTTTATTCAACATAGAAATCAACGAATTTCTTGCCATAATTAATTTCTGTTGACTGTAAACAACGAATCACTGATGAGAGACTAAGAAACGATCAGGGAATCAAAAACTCGTATAAACCAAATAGATTTCACTTGTCTGCTGACTATAATGTAATCTTAGACTTACTTACCCACCCACCCATGTTATTATACTCCTGGGGAGAGGAGTGGGTGTAAGTAAGGAAATAGACATTTTAATACTTTTTTTTGTCAAAACTTCCTTGAGGACGAAATCTTATGTGCGAGTCAATTCCAGCCGCGAGCATCCCCCCCGGGCAAACCCCGGCCATTTGATATAAGATGAGTTCCGCAGGGCCGGGTATTTGACAGTTTATAGTGTCCCGGTCCCCCGGGCATTTGCGAACAACAAAAAATGCACAACTTCATTTTTGTGACCATGGAACATGCCATATTTGATTAAAATCCTGTCTAAACCGCCATCCCTGCACATTCTAGGAGCAAAGTCTCAAATCATTTCCACTCCGTGCGGAAATTGTAATTAATATAATAATATATGTGATCGGTTGGATAGACAGTTTCCTCCGAGTTATCGTTGTTTTATGCAGTTTTATTGAGGCGAAACAGTTACGTTTATTAAAAAATTATAACTACTGTTTTTGAATATTGGTCCGATGGACTGGGGGGCCGGGCATTTGACCATCATAGTAGGAACGGGGGCCGGGGCATTTGCCGACAAAAATTGCCAGCAGGACCGGGCATTTGACAATTTTTTCGAATGCCCAGGGTTTGCAACGAAGGGGGGATGCTCGCGGCTGGAATTGACTCGCACATAAACGTCACATTGCTACTTCAAAGCAATCGAATGTAATAAAGAAAGACAGAAACTGACTGTCGCATACGACACACTAACTAGGCTTTATAAGCGCACTATAATTTATTATAATTATTTGGCGCACAGCCAAAAAACAATTATAAAGAAACTTGGGGCAATTTTAAAGCTTACGGAAAACACGGTCAATAAGAACAAAATAAGAAAGATTTGAGCCTGAAATGGCCAAAAAATCGAGCCAGGGCAACATTGTACTGTACTTTAATTAAGTGGCCTAAATGTTTTGTTTTCTTGAGAATTTTTTTATTTTCTTCAATATTTCCACCATTTACGGGTGCCTGAGCTCATCATGAAGGGTATAAAAGGCTTAAACCTTGTCAGTGACGAAGAACTGTTCATTGGCACTGTGAACAGCACAGAAAATGTTGGTTTTGCTTAACCGCTAACAATTCTGCCGATTCATAAACAAGGGTCACTGAAGCAGATGTGTCGAGTCTCATCAGGTTAAATCCTTAATTTTTAGAAGTCTCATTGACGGATAAAAGCAATCAGGCTGCCTAGTTTTTCAAATTGTAGACCCGCTTTGAGACTCTTTATATAAAATTTAAAATTTATAGAGTCGAACTTTCTCGCACGAAAAATATACAAAATGATGCGATGCTTTCAAGTGTCACAAAATGGCGGCCGGCTGCCTCATCCCCGAGAATACCACATAAATAATTAACAATTATTGGACGAGTTCGAGCAAAATATCGTGATTTGTCATTGGCGAGCAGATTAATTATTTACCGAAGCCCAAGGCTGAGACACTGACAAAGCGGTAGAGCGCGCGTTGCCTTGTAATCACAGTCGGTTTTTTTCAGTTATCAATAAGAAAATTTATTGTGTCGACACTACGCATGAGCAGTGTCATATTTGTAGGTCACGTGGTGGGACATGGACCAATAAGAAAAAGTAAAAGTTGCAACGAATGATCTTCATTATCCACCTATTTTTTATAGCTCGTAAAAATAGCTCAAATCAGACAGCTTTCAGGATATTTTACAAAAGAAACTGTACATTTCAAAAGATTAAGAGTTTGAAAGTGACAAGTCCGCAAATGGAGTAATGCACCAAGGATTTCTTATTGATACTATCCTAGTTCTCAGTGACGCCATGGACCGCAGAATGTGGAAGAGGGCAGTGCAGTGTCTGAACCCACATTAGTGAACAATTTGGACGCTCGATATAATGCGTTATTGAACAAGCGTGAGGTCAAGATGGCTAGATATTGGCCAAGTTCTTTTTATGCGTTGTTATGGACCAAGACGCAGACCCATAAAAATGCAAAAAAGAACGAGGTCAATTGATATCCAGCCATCTTGACTGAACAAGCTTGTTCAATAAATGATTTATTACATGGCCAAAGAATTTCACTTTACTACTGATTTCCGTAAGACAAAAAGGCTTCCATGTCTTCAT
>JAODFW020995906.1:0-10193 GCA_027575235.2 Palythoa mutuki | reverse complement strand
AAAAAAAATCTGATGCGGCCGGAAATTCAGACGCGCGCGGGGATGATAAACTAATAATTATTTTTATGGGGCCTAATGCACTGAAACAAAATAGTCGGGCAAATTTTATCCCTGGAGCTAATCGGCTTTTGAACAACCGGGCCCAGACATTCTCTACAAAATTAAATGTACTGGAAAACTGCGCTTACATGGGTCTATTACGGTCAAACAGATAGAGCATTAAAAACAAGGACAGGTGAACATCCAGGAGAGACCAGAAATTTTAACCAACACTCTGAAAAGATAGCGCAACACACTCAAGGACATGATCACATTGAGGATTTTAAGATCGTTACAACTGAACACGCAGGGGCCACGGAGAGGGAAGGGGGAGCTTTAGTCGCCCCATTTTTATTAAATTTTTCATATAATCTATCTGGTCAATCCATATTTAGCCCTCCTCCTATCGTAAATCAGTCGGCTGTTACAAAATGGCATCCAGAAATGGAAAGAGCAGGTTGATATTTTTTAGTAAAATAACAAAGTTCCAACTATTGACATCAAATATGTCAAAACTGGCAAGTAACAGAAAATAGGATATTTTCTAAGAATTTGTGCGAGTCTTGCTCACCAGTACCATTTTCACAAACATTTCCTTGGAAAAGTTTGATTTTATATTTGCTGTCAGTTTTGAAACAACGCCTTGTAACTAATGTTAACCTGCTCTTCCATTTCTGAACATCATTTTATCATAGCTGATATTGTGGTCGTGTGACCAAGTATTACATCCCAAAGCATTTTCGTAATCTGGGCACTATATCAAGATCACAAAACGGGAAAATAGAGAATAAAAACCTACATTAAATTCACTACCAGCTACCTGTACTGACACTTGAACAACTTCAAAAGTTGAGTTGGCTTTAAATTAACGCTGTGCAGTAGTCTTAGCTGATTTGCATTTATGAAGCCAAACTTTTGGTACAGCCACTAGTTTAGCATGAATGAAACTTTGTATGGTTTCGAATGAACATTTTGATGAATACTTTGAATATATTACACCAGTGGAATTTTATTCAAATGTGACTATCGATTTCAATCAGCTTTTATAGTTGGTCCGGGTTTCATTTAAGAAAATAACTTAAACTTAATTAATTACATTTATCTCATGCCTGGAAAAACACAGCCAATCAGAGGCCAGGATTGCCATTGCATATTCTGCGGTATGCAACAGGTAGTATTCACTCGACCTTCCCCATGTTCTATAACGTGGCTTAGTATGTGTAATCGAATGGTGACAAGTGAAATTAGAAAATAATTTCATGCAAGTGTTGTCAAAATTCTGATAATTTCCCCGAGCCTTTAGGTGAGGGAAATTCACTAGAATTTTGACAACATGCAAGTGAAATTATTTTCTAATTTCACTCGTCACCATTCGATTACACATATTAGAATATGGTATCCCACTCGAAAGTGTTGCGTACTAACTACTATTTATACAATTATTACTTAAAGCCAGTTGACTTAAACATGTATATCTGAGACACAAGACAAATCACTGTCTGAATTTGTTGGAATCAGAATAAGTTAATGAAGATCTTGCACCCTTTTCCCAACTATAAATTATAAAAATCCTTGTTTTGCTCTTTCTCCTATTGTTTTTGTTGAACTCTGTTTGACTGTTAGGCTGTATGGTTGATAATCTTGCCTCATATGCAGGCCCATATGCAGGGGGGTTGCGTGGGGTTTGATCCCAAACTATTTTGTTTGCACACCCTCCCCCCCAGCAAAATTCCTGCGTACTGGCCTGCATATATGCAGAGATTTAAGATTTTGAAAAGGGGTCCAATTATATTGCCAGCAACTGCAGGTTTCACACAAGGCTGAAGGGAATAAACTTTTAACATTAATACTGAAATTCAATATCAAATTTACAGGCATGTTGGCCACCTTGTGACAATATTTAGGGTGGAAATTAGGGATTTTTCCCTGAAAAGTAGGGATAAATGGTTAAAAAGTAGGGCTATTTTAGGGCTTTTATTTAGGAAAGAATGAAGAATTCAACTTAACTTTCTACCACTGTAATCCAAACAGAAAGATACTGACTCAAATGAAATACTGGTTTATAGGAACCGGTTTATAGCATTAATGACTTAGACAGGAAAGGGATCATGATTATAATAGAGCTGTAAGTCTTTCGAACCAATTAGATGATTCTTTCAAGCTTATCGAGTCTGTTGCTAATTTTAAGCGCAAGCTGAGGAGTCAACTCCTAGAGCGGTTCATGCAATCATACCAGCGCAATTTTCGGCCTTAGTGCCCGTGCTGCTGTGGTCGTATGGACTACTCCAGATTTGACTCCTTGGCTTGTATATACTATATATATTTTATATACATGAAAAGTTTTTTTTTTAGATAGCCTAGATAGTTATAATTAATATTAGTAATAGTTGTTATATAGTTGTCACTGAAAATCCCCTTTTGGGGAGTGCCAATAAAGTTTTACCATTACCATTACCATTACCATCATGTACATCGCGTCTTGAAAATGCTTAGCATTGGTCCAACATCATCGAAATTTGAAGCCACAGTCAACACACCACAAAGAAACTTGCAGTTTGACCAGGTAAGGCAAATGTAGAACCCACGCCAAACACTTTCAATGACATCGGTTATGCTCAACCATCATTGAAAGGAAAAAAGTAGGGATTTTCAGGGAAAAATTGAAAAAAAGCTGAAGTAGGGTTTTTAGGTCAAGTGAAAATATTATTAGGAATTTTAGGGCCACTAACATGCCTGAATTTAATTTAAATTATGCTGTGGGTGACTGAAACTACAAAAATTAAATGCAAAGCACTTTCACGCTTTATTTGCTAAATTTCACAAAATTAATAATAAATTTAATTTCCACTTTGGAAGCCATTACTAGATTTACTAAGAAACTTCTTTGAAAATGAACTACATTCAGCTGAAGACCAGGTCAAGAAGAAAATCATTGTCATCTTCTGTTAATTCTTTGTATTCTTCAATTTGAAGACTTCCAATGTCACCACCAATTGAGTCTGGCACCATTGTCGTCATCAAAGTGGAATCGACACCACCAATGAGTAGCTCTTCTAGCTTGCTAGAAACATTTCCGAAATCCGAAATAGATTTGTTCATGCCAGCTCCTTCCTTAATTGAGTGAAGTTCTGGGCTTGGAGCATCACTGATTCCACAATCTGATAACGCTGTTGAACTAACACATGAACTGACAGAGGGAGGGCTTGAGTAGCCACTGTCACTCTGACTGTCATATGCAGGTATATCTCGGTGACCGCACTCAGCAATTTCTTGCCATGACAAAAAGGAGGATTTCTTCGAGTACTGACCTGTGTTATCAGGCTGTAAATTATGATCAGATTTATTTTTACTTAAGTCCTTTGTTGATGCCTCAGCAGATATGAATGAACTGGGAGACATATTTGTTTCAACTTTGTGCTTGCCAGGAATATAAGGTTCAAATTGAGCTGCTGTAAGTTTCCTTTTTATAGGAAAAACACCATGAACAATATTTCTTGAGTTTGTCTGTACTGGAAGGCTTTGGGCACTGAAGTCTGAAATACTCTTTGTCAAATGTGGTGTAACCACAGCTGGAATTAAATTCATAGAAATTGATGTACTTTTTTCTGTCCCGCAAGACTGTAGAGATCTCTTACTTGTATGGAGTCCAGTTCTTGTGCCTGATGAATATTTAATAGCAGGACTATCACCAATACTAGCCTTGTCCAGATTATCTTCCAGTTGAAAAGTATTTTGCAACAGTACTGAGGAAGGATGTAGTTTCTGTACAAGATCACTGTTACATCTCAATGTCTGTTCTGATTTTGCTTTTAGTTGGGTATGTGAAGCATTTCTTGAACTCATAGTAACAGAATTTTCTGATATAGATTTCAATTTAGTTAACTGATTGGTTTCAGGAAACGAAGGTGTACTAACAACAGAGACCCTCGAGTCTTCACTTGTCAATAAAACATCATTGTGACTTGTTGAGTTAAGATCCTCAAATGTTTTACTCTCTACCAATGGAAATGATTTGGAAGATTTTCTTCCCTCTAAAATGCCGACCTCTGAACTAATATCTAAATTAAATGAAGCATCAGAACTGACAGCTTTAAATTGTTTTGTTTTTTTGTCCCCATCAACATTTTCAGTTACTTTGTTTTTATTGAAAACTTTCTCCCACACTGCCATGTACACTTGGCCAGGAGACTCTAATGGCTGGGATGTTGTCCAAGAACACAACAGAGATTTCAGGTCATCCAACTCCATCCATTTTGTACCTTAAACAAATTCAAAAGATTTGTAAGTTTTTAGTTCATTTCTAATAATAAGAATAAGAATAATAATCTAAGCTAAATTCTTTTGCAAGCCAAAGTGGCCCATTGGAGCCAGTGCTTATTTCTGTAGTGTTAAGCGGATGAGAGCCACTACACCATTAGGAAACACCACGCTGGCAATGTAGCAGTAGTATTAGGCTGCATTTGCATTTTGGAAAAAATTGGGACCATGGAATCCTCACGCGCAAACCAACTCAACTAATCATGAAACTGCTACATTGCCAGCATGGTGGACCCTGATGGTGTAGTAGTTAGCACTCCTGACTAGAATACAGGGAGACATAGGTTCGATTCCCGCTCAGGGCATATACCAACTTTTTCTGACAACTGTTAATTATAGTCAAGATTACAACATACCATTGGGCTCTTTGGTCCAGAAAACGAAATGATCAGGGTTCTGCCGATACTGAATCAGATGACAAACAGCATACTTGTCACTTCCAAGTTGAAACTCATCATCTAACCAATCACCCCACTTCAGTCCTTCAGAGAAGTGTAACATCATGCATTCTGGTTGCCTAAACACAAAAAGAAAACTCGAATCGGAGATTTCATAACAACTACCTTTACACTAAGAACACAAAACATACACAAGTCTCCAAATATTAAGTACAAAATCAAACTAAAACTATGAACAACTCCATGCAACCCAGATTGGAAACCTACTTAACTAAAAAATGATTGGTGTTATTCAATTCAACCTTTGAATCACTCGATGAAACCCTATAAAGTGACAATTTTATTTTTTTGTTTGTCCTGAAGAGTAGAAATGATTGATATGATTAGTTTGTTTAGGGTGGATGTTCCAATTTGAAAAGATTTGTTTATAAATGTTACTGAAATCTGCCTACAGATAGAATACAAGAGATATTCTTCGAAAAGGGGATAAAAACATAATCAGATGGAATTGATGAACAAGAGTTTTTACTTTATCTCTGAGACTACATCAATAAAAAGTCATTAATTTTTAAAATATAACTTGTTCATTCCAGGGTTTTCAAGAGGAATTTAAGTAGGTGGCAAAAGTTTGTTTGAATAAACAAGTATTCCCCAAATTTTCTTTTCGTTCTGCAACTGTTTTACTACAAAATCAGGATTTAAAGTTCGTAAGTCATTCACTCGCAATGAAGATGACTGGGAGTTGCTAAGTCTGGATCCAGAACAGGTCGTGACATCATATTAGAAATCATCAACTCTTCATTTCACTAAATATCTCATTGACAGTATTTCCATACACACCCAGTCATTCTTCAGATTGTTGTTGTTGACGCCAAAAAATGACCGAGTTTGTATGGAAATACAATGAAACAGTGAAACGAACTGGTGAGAAGAGTTGACGATACCTGAAGTGACATCACAGACGGTTCTGGAGCCAGACTTAGCTACTCACATTCATCTTTGTTGGATGTGGCTCGTGCAAGAACTTTAATACTTGATTTTGTGCACAAATTGTGGTGGAATCAAATCCTTTTAAAAATACTTTTCTGTGCATTCTAGAGATACCAAAGATCTCAACTGAAACCGAGCAAACCCGTTGCTCTGTGGCCACGTGTTATGTGGCTTGAAAATTGTACCCAGGCTTCTTCCACTGACTTACGTGCTCAGCAGACAGGAATAACAAACAACATACATCATTCTTCCAATTAAATAGCACAAAACACAGTGAATACCCCAAAAATATAAAGAAAAGTGACTGCTATCGAGCAACTCAAATATTTATTTTTTCAAATTTCATGCCTTTTAAGACCTCGGGGAACAATTATACCAAATTTAAGAACTTTTTAAGGCCTTAAATTTGTTAAGCGATTCATGACTTAATGACTGATTAATGCTTCAGGGTCTGAGCTTCCCAAGTATGAAAATTATTCACTTACTTGCTATAAATGAACTGGCTTTTCTGGTCAGCTGCTCCACATCTGTAGCAGCAGCGTAAAAAGAACATGCTGTTTGGAAGTGAAAAGTCACTGGTGGTATTTGGGAACGTTGCCACACATTTCTTATTCCTATACAAAAAAGAAATTGATCAGAAAAAAAATTACAAGTTATAGCTACCATATTTGTTCATGCATAAGCCAAGCCCCATTTTTGGGTCCAAAATCAATACTTTTTAAAACTTTGTTTTTGTAATTTTTTGCCCCTATATAAGTTGAGGTTGATTTTTAGGCCAATCTTCACATCTCAAAACCTCAACTTATACAACAAAATCAAATACAGTACATAACAAAAAATTTTTTGTGGATAGTGAAAGTAAACACTCAAAGCATGAGCAGTCTTCGGGGTTCTTGGGCAAGCCCCAGAAAACTACAAAATTCATGTTACATGAACATACATCCCCTGCACTTTAATCTCATTTGGCAGAAATACAAGAAGTTAAAGTTTGCAAAATTTTCAATTATTTTACTTAAGTCGAATCAATTTGCTGTTTTTGACAAGCTGTTATTGTGCTTGACAGGAATTGCTTTCTTTTGTCGACGTGGCCATGGACTGTGGGACGGTTATGGTTTTCACAACAAATAATACAAGACAGTGCCAGATACAACAGTCTGGTGTTTTGACCGAGGTTTCTACCTCCTTTTAAGATGTCAATTTTTTATGAAAAAAATACAAAAAAAAAATTTGCTCAGTTCTGTTGGGTGAGGCCCACTGCATATGGGCCTGAATACTTATTTTCAAATAAACTTTATCTCTAAAAATCAGGATTATTTTCCTTTTTTAGAGGTATCAAAGCTTTTAACCCTTTCACCACCACATGCCGCTTTTGCGGCTTAACACATGTAGTGCCCAGAACCCCACAAGCCGCAAAAGCGGCTGAGACGATCACTTGTAAACAAACACTTAAAACTGAGGCACTTTGCTATAGGGGGGTCTAGCTATTGAGCAATTGGGTTGATAGTATTTCTAACAACGTGGATCGGTGGAAAAATGGCGGTTGTTTCATACAAAATTTGTGAGATTTTCAAGGAAATACGGCGCGCGACGGGAGATTGTTTACAATACGTCCATTTTAAGTCATTCATAGCCAGTGCATTTGCTGTTTACAAACAAAAAACACTTTATATGTAATTTTGAAGCAGTTTCCAGGACGGATTGAAATGAACTGTTAAACGAACTGGTTGTGGAGAACAGTCAACACTCAAACAAATTTTGCAAGCTAGATATTTTCAAATGCGAAGTCTGGTTGCAGAGAAACTGAAGCGAAATAAATTTGACAAACATTTATACAAAAGCGATCGATAGAAGTGTGAAAATTTCCAGCATTTTCAGCTCAAAAGCGGGTGAGTTGTTTTAAACATAATTTCTGTATTTACCTCTGAAGCTCTGAATAAATTTTTGTTCAAAGATATTGTTATTTGTCCTTGGTTATTCTTTGTATTTTGGATGGAAACCTTGTTTTAATATATGATGAACATATGATTACTTTGCTTTCCGCAACTCTCTGTTCTCTTGTGAGTTGTGGGCCGTCGCTGGTCTCACTCACACTTTCTCACACCCTTTCTTTCTTTACAACTGAGGGACACAAAAATGGCGGATAGCAACCGTTGTCAACAGCGTAAGACGTGGTGAAAGTCAAGAATAATAGAATGGTTACGAAACTCGATAACTTTGCTTATTATCTGTTTTTGTTCTCTCATTCCCTACTGTTACATTGCGTTGAACCTGCACTAATTTCAAAAGGTTTTGAGATGTGAATGAGCAAACGGCCGGTCGGCCAATAGAGTTATGAAGCAACACACCTAGAACAAAAGATTATAACCCCGACCCTGCACCCAATATAAAACAAGAATGCACTGTAATCTTCTTTGTAGTTTGCTAAATAAACCACTTCACAGCTCCTGAAAGGTAACCAAGCCTCTACATGAAATCGAGGCAAAGTTTGACCAGGCACAGTTAGAGAAGTGGAAATAATTGTAAGAAAGAAACTTATTAGCATGTCTATTAGTCCTACTTCTCTAACTGTGCGAGGTCAACCTTCGCCTAGGTTGGATGTAGAAGCTTGGTTACCTTTCAGGAACTGTGAAATGGTCTTTCGTAACCAATCCACTCTTCTCTTCTTATAATTAAACGTTTGCTACTTTTTATAGACTCTTTTGTCAAATATGACTCTGTTTGTCAGGGGTATAAATTTTTATTTTTAAGCATAGCCATGCAGCACCACTGTCTTTCAGTTATGCTACAAAAGTACTCAAGCGGAAAGCGGAATTGTAGCTCGATTTAAATAATGAAATGGAGAAAGCACTTAAATAACTCTAATGTACCAAACTGTAATTATACTGTTATTGACGGATCCAACAAAAGCTAGAATCTTTATGATCCTAATTAAATACATCCCTTTTAATTACTAATGTGGTAATAGCAAGGTACAGGAAGTTTAAATAGAAATAATAATAAAATACAGAAAAACTGACGGGCGTAGAAAACTAATTAATTTTTTCAGTTCTATTCAATAGAAAATAGAAAACTGAGAAACTTTATGCACTTGTAACATCTCGCATTTTGAAATAACGAGAAACCTTTCAACTAATTTTAAGGTAATGATCCGAGTATGAAGTAGGCAAACTCTCGTTGTTCTGTGACATTTCGATTTCCTCATATCGGAAAGTGTAGATTTTGGTGCTGAGACTACATCAACCCGTGCACAAACTACAACAGTTATGATTGAAATAAAATGTAACGAAACTTTACTTTAAAGCAATTATTCTTCTGTGTTGTACAATCATATGACTTTAAAAAAAAGTCAAGAAACCTTCAGCAATGTTTCCCACATGGAATTCTTTTAAGTATAAACTAATAAACGTTTCTACTAGAAGGGAATGAATGTGAAAACTAAAAAAGAAATTTGATTGCTTATGAAGATCAGGTCGATTTTTTAAGTTTAGTTAATGAGATGGACGGTTTAACAATATCGCAATTAGCACCTCTGCAATCCATGCCATTGACCTGCCCACTTCTTAAAGCCAGTTTCCATATAACCGTAAGCCCCGGTAACCGAACCGACGACAGTGCTGGGGCTATGACCGGGACATGTCGCCGGTGGATCGCAGACTTTGCTGGGACAGTTAAGTTGCATAGAAACTAGTCTTACTATTCCAGCACAGTCTGGGATCCAGGGGTGACGCACTTGCGACATATCCAGGTACTTTAAGCAATGAAGGGACGGCGACGTCGACAGGTGAAAAAAAAAAACAGTATATACAAGAGCTGCACGTTGGAATGCATCGAGCTGAGCACCTGCACGTTGTCGGTAAAAACAGACCTGTTCTGGGGTTCCGAAAACTACGAGGACGTGATGACAAAAATATTCTCACTATCTGTTTACCTTCACGGACAACTTTTAGTCGTTTTCTTATCACAAAGCTTAAGGTTAAAAAAATAAAATGCTAACAGCGTGCATAAAAAAATAAAACGCAAATCAAAAATATATTTTTTCTGAGCAGTCGTCGTTGGAGTTGTCGATGTCGTTGCTTAAGCCTGCTTCACACTAGCGACGTAAGCGTAAGCGCAATCGCAACACAAGAAAAATTTAGTGTGGAGCGAGAAAACGTAATCGCAAGCACAAGGAAAAGTAAAATATTTTATTTCTTGTGCTTGTCTTGCGCTTGCGCTTGTATCAGAAATCTTCTGGGGTGAATCGACAAAACGTAATCACAAGCGCAATCGCAACACAAGAAAAATCTAGTGTGAAGCGAGAAAACGTAATCGCAAGTGTAATCGCAACACAAGAAAAATCTAGTGTGAAGCGAGAAAACGTAATCGCAAGTGTAATCGCAACACAAGAAAAATCTAGTGTGAAGCGAGAAAACGTAATCGCAAGTGTAATCGCAACACAAGAAAAATCTA
>JAODFW020995815.1:0-10193 GCA_027575235.2 Palythoa mutuki | reverse complement strand
GTTCATAGTTCCCGAAGTTATACTTCCATGCAAAGTTTCATCCAAATCGGTGAGATGGCCCTTACCGGCTCTGCATGCATGGTTTTCTCGCGGAACCACACTTATGAGTAATCCGAGGCGAAGACGACGAGAATTGCGAGTCAGCAGATTATCAAGCCGCGCATGCGAGTTCCGTGCAGGCAGAAAAATTCTCGATTTGAGCGTAACATAAGGTAACAATGATAGCGATTGTTTTCATGTGAGTCAGTCGTTGCGCTATTTGTTCAGTTCTCGGCTAATTCTGTTTAAGCCAATCATAGTGTACATTTTTTTCTTAAACTGTTAAATACTCCATAATTGGAATGAATTTGTTAGTAATATCAGTTTTGTTATTAAATTAAAATATAATTGAGTTATACTTCGTTTGAGTTTAGGTCATAATAGCGAGAGTCCGAAGCACATAGTGAGGTATCCGCAAAGCAAGGGCCGTATTTTGAGTTCGTTGGCACTTACTATTATTATAGGCTTGTAGATTGGCCTCTTACAATTTGCAAGTCGTGCACTTTTAGACAAAAACCTCTGTTTTTTCCCTGTATATCTCCTTGTTTTCGTTGCTATAATATCAATGTTCTAAATATTCAATTGTTATTTAAACAGTAATAAGTATTAGTTTTACTTTTAATATAAGTAAAAATAAAGCGGTGGAGGGGTTGGTGCAGTGGTAAGATCTCTGCCTTCTAACCACAAGGTCCCAGGTTCAAATTCCGGCTCAGCCGAGTGTTGAACATTTGTGTGACCTTCTTTTACGCCAAAGTTGACTCAGTTTTCCATCCTCCCGAGGTCGGTAAAATGATTACCAGCTTCTGCTGGGGCTAACCCGTGATGGATTAATGTCCTGTCCAGTGCGAGTCACTGACTTTCATACGCTTATCACTGCAGAAACCGGAGATAAGCACCGGCTCCAATGGGCCACTTAGGCTCGTAAAAGGATTTAGCTAATTAATGCCGGATTATGTTATTAATGATCATCATCATTGTCATCATTGCTATAAACCAGACTGCGTTTTACCAATTACCTATATATTGCATTTCTTATTAATTAGAGCGAACTTATTGAAATTGTGAATGATACCGTTGAAAAAATTGTCAACAATGGTACAAGATTGGAAGATCAGAACAAGGAAAACCTGGAATTCAAAGAGGAAAAGCTACAACATATGAGGAATCTTGAACGAGACAATAGGAATCTTCGACAAAAGATTCAACAGCTACAGAAAGAAAAGGAAGAGTTAAAAAAGTGGAGTGAAGATTTAGAAAGCTCTCTGATCGCAGGAAATGACGCCTGAGCATATTCCATTGTTCTACGTCATTTGCATTAACTTCGGCACATGTGAAGTTCGACGTTTGGCCCGGGTCTAATTCGGTTGATCTTGAGAGTGAGTTTGAAATTGACAAGCAATTCCATAGCTAGACAGAAAAAATGTAAACATGCCGCTTGAACTTCAACTTAGATTTTACTCGTTCTTTTAATATCTCTTTTATAGTGAAGTTTCTTGAAAAAATAAAGAAATGCTCAGTGTTACTAATGCAAGGGAACGTTTGTTTATATAGAAGAAATAAATACGTGTTATTAAGAATCCAGACCAGTAAGTAAGCGCGGCCAAGCGACCGACAAGTTAGGAATTTACTAGAGAACTCTAATGCTCTCCCGACTTCCCAGATGCACTCGTTTTAACGCCAAGCAGCAACCAGTTCTTTATAGAATATTTTTGCCTTCAGGTGATGTCAAAATAATTTTACTTTAACGTTGATAAAGTGCGAAATTCTCCTGAAATTGATTATGATTTTGTTCAACGCATTACGTTCATTTGTACAAAGTACCGCGAAAGTACAAAGTTCATTCACTCATTTTATAAAATTTGTAGTGCTAGCCGGTGTTCTATTATTTTGCTAACTTTTTTCATACCAAACTCAAATTATTACAAAGCCAGTTTTATACATATAATTGAAAGATACAACTTCTTTACATTAGTTGAATCAAATTGTTTTGGAAAGTTGTATAGCTGTCGTGCGAGTTACAGATGCATGCATGCTCACGCCATACAAAAATCGTAAACAACAAACCAAGTGCTATATTTTCAATAACTTATAACAAATTTTGGTCAGTCATTCCACCTTTCATTCACTGAGATCAGTAGGTGCATTATAGTACCTTTCACAGGCCTCTTTGATATTACTGATACTCAGTTCGTCGTATTCCGCAAAAGGAACAAAATCTCTTGTGTGTAAAGGCTCGTATTTTTTAAGCCTTCCAGATGGCGCGGAAGACATGCGCTGCACCAAAATATCATTTGGGACATTTGGTGGCCTTTCTTCCTTGTCCTTACCCGATCTTTTTCAGCTAACTCTTTTTTCAAACTCATCCCAAGTTTCCGCCCTTTTATTTCTTCTCTTCATCTCGTGTAAAGCAGCAATGTCGTCTTGGTTGCAAGGTTGCAAAGGACGATGGGATGTTTGATAATGATAACGCTGGGCCACGCGAAGCTTTTTTTTTAACGCTTGATCTCTGGGTAAATTTTTTTTGACGTTAAAGTGAAAATGAAATTACATTTTTTTTAAAATTAAGAATCAAAATGAGTTTAGAAATGATTTTAAAAACCCATTTTGATTTCATACTTACTTTACACTTCGGTTTGAAAAAACAAATAGATTGAATTTGAATATTTTTCAAGGAAAAATTGGATGATAACGCTGGGCCACCATAGAGGTCTAGGCTTAACGTATACATGTATATCAAATAGTAAAGCAGTATTAGATAAACAGAGAGGGGAGTCAGGTTGGCTTGGCGGTCATCACTCGCGCCTCCCGCCTCTACCATCCGGTTCGACTGCCGGCCTCCGCACGTGGGCTTATATTTGTCGATCTCAATCTGACTCGGAGGGTTTTTCTCCGGGTACTCCCGTTTTCCTCCCTCAGCAAAATTAACTCCAAACTGATAACATCTGGCTGTGGTGCTGTGCTCCGAGGTCATGTATGGATCGTGTTCTGGGGCTGAGCGCCTAGTTTGGATACTAAGTAGACTCACAGATAGGCGTTCAGTTCTTCCTGTTTCACAAATCTGACAAAGTATGAATTTTTCCCAGCAATTAACAAAACGTACGTGTGTACCCAATACTAATAATTACAATCAACCCCGCCTTACGACCACCTCATAATACAAGTCAAATGAAACCCCGGTCCCCCATCCCCGTGTTACTTAAAGACGTTTGTTTTTGTTTCGGCCAAAAATATTGTGGATTCGGATTTGACTGCAAAAATTCTCCGGATCGGCAGATCTAATATCTCCTTCTTAGTCCCCCTCCCTCCTCCCCCCTCAATATTACTTTTAATCTTATTCAACTATATAATATAGGAACAAATCACAAGTCCAGTACATGCGTGGCAGTGAAAACTTGTACCTACTAATATTGCATGGGCATTATGGCCACACAGGTAGTGGATATTGAACCTTTATCTACCCTCAAATAAAGTGAGCCTGAGCGATAGCGTGGCAGCCACTATATTGGGCACTATGGCCACACGGGTAGCGTGTATGTCCCCTTTATCTACCCTCAAATGAAATAACTTTTTGTTCTCTTTGGGAACCTGGGCCTGTTTGTTAGCTGTGCCGCGCTGACGCAGACGGCTACTAACACTCTGGCTCACTCTATTTGCGGGTAGATAATGGGGTAATGCCCGCTACCCTTATGGCCATAGTGCCCAATATAGTGGCTGCTAACATTCTGGCTCACTCTATTTGCGGGTAGATAAAGGAGTAATGCCCGCTACCCGTGTGGCCATAGTGCCCAGTATAGTGGCTGCTAACACTCTGGCTCACTTTTTTTGAGGGTTGATAAAGGGGTAATGCCCGCTACCCGTGTGGCCATGAGGCCCAATATAGTGGCTACAAGTTACCACTGGCATGCATGTGCTGAAATTGTGATCTTATCTTTTAAAGGAACATCCCACAAGCGTTATGCTTTCGTTTAACTTTATGTACGAAAAACACGATGTAAAGCAAACCGCTTTTATTTTCATAATACTTCAGTAACAAGTGTAAGTTATTTGCAACAATATTAAATTGTTATAGATTCTAAAACAAACAAATGAAAGCAAATATTTGTATACAGGTATGTCTAATTTTTTCAACGAGTTGGATTTTTACATAACGAAGATTCTGCTCTAACCTAAAAATGATTAGACTTTTCTGTCTTCGCAGATAAGGAAATTTAATCGTAGTCTTTCGACCAAAAACGTATGATAAATGTACACATTTACATATTGTCGTAAAAACAGAAAAATATTTTGTGCATGGCTAAAATGGAGAATTAAGTGCCAGTCCTCCTTAAGTGATAAATATGATGAAATGTCGAAGATTTGCAAGAACTTGTTGAGGAGAATACACAACTGAATTTTGTGATCGCATGATCGCACAGCACAGACCACGTACTCACACACGATCACTGTCGATCGCAACTATGGGTTAAAACTGAGTCAGCGACTTTTATTTCAGGGGAAATACAAATCTTCCACTGCATCTGGTTGTCCAACGTTGACATGATTGATGAAGAACTTTTGATCGGTGACACATTCCAATCTCACGATCGCAGAATTCTGTTCACATAGTAGAAGCCCTTAGTAGAAGCTGCTACATATTCTACTAACCTCGGGAGGATGGAAATCTGAGTAAACTTTGATGGAAAAGAAGGTCACACAAATGTTCAACACTCGGCTGAGCCAGAGTTTAAGCCCGGGACCCTGTGAATGGAAGGTAGAGAGCTTACCACCGCGCCAACCACGCCGCCGTTACACAATCGTAGAGCCGTTCATATATAATCGCACTCCGATCGAATGCGATCGTCTGCGATTATCTGTGGACCACCAGGCTTTAAGAGCTTGATAAAGGCAGGATTGTTAAACCACTTACACCGAAAATAGTGGTTCCTTATTATTACACCGACTGAGGTCTTTTAAACGGAAGCTTAACCCCTAAACTACGTTTTATATGTTTAAGAACATCTGTTTGGGATTCCATGAATGTAATTTTTTGTAGCGATTACTCGCCTAAAAGATAATTTACAAAACGTGCGAGATGAACTCAAAGGGAGCCGCCATCTTTGCGCCCGCGATCCAATCCGTGACGTCACAACGTCACACGTGACGTCACAACGTAAAAGTGCAATTGTTCTCGAAGAAATGGAAGCTTTTTGCAAAGTTGATTGAAAAGAAAAGCGTTTTTTTTACTCTATAATTTTACGAAAAATGCAAGCAATAAAAGAGTCCGAACAAAGCAATAGAGCTGATTCTTTTGATAATTTGACGTTGTGACGTCAGTGCAATATGGCGGCCCCCATGCAAGACCAGCTCTTTTTTTCTTCACTTGAAGAATATGAACAAGCGCATCGCTCGCTTTAGAAAGTAGTTTAACATATAAAAAATAATTTTGGCGTTAAGTTTGCCTTTAATATTTCTTTTATTACAATTTATTTGTAAGTATCTGAAAAAAATGTTTCAACACCGCATTAGGACTGAAAACAGTCCTTCTCACGTTTTGGGAATCTCGTCAGGATATAACGCCGAATGGGAAGCTGACTCGAGTTCATTTTGTAGTTCTGTCATCTCTCCTGGTAAGATGTCCTGTCCGTCCAGCCAATCAGCGAGCAGAGATGCCGATAATGACGGGCTGTTAGGGAGAGCCAAGTTGGAATCTTTATTTGGACTAAATCTGATAAAACAAAAAAAAATTGCAATCATGTTGAGCATGTCTTTTATAAAACAGTTCAGTTCCGTCAATTGAATTCATTTCTTTGTTTGCTCTATTTAGATTTTACAAGAATAAAGAGTAAACATAAATTAGCTGGCATGACAATAAAGGAAATTGGGTTTCTTGCTCGACGAACATAAATATTCTGAATTAAGCTGAGCGCTAAGTTTGAAAGAGAAAACAAGACGCTCTAGGAGCGTATACTTGTGCCAGCTCGTGAATAAAATGTGAAAGCTTTTGATTTTATTGAGTTCTGATGATTGTATACGCAAGACTTGGCTTCTCGTTCTAATTCGTCTAGCAGCCGTTGTTCAGTATATCAAGTATTACATCACATTGATTGGCTTTAGAAACAAAATAATAGCTTATTGATAGCACTCCGCTCTTAAAATGCTATATATAAACTAAAAGGAGTTGAATATCCTAATACTGTTAAATATTAGAACTGAAACTTGAATATATTTAGGTTAAAATTTGAATACATCATTCCGGTGGTTGTTATGCGTGAAAAAGAGGGTGGCGAAGCTGAACCAACAAAAACAGCTCCTATTTTGAGACTTAAAATATAAAATAGCGGCAAAGCAAAGACAAAAGCCCAAATTAAGAGTCTTCGAGACACCTAATAAAACTGAAGGAAAAACAACTCATAATATAATCTTTTTCTGAAAATCCTACACAGGATACTTACAATATGTTGCCTTGATTGGCAAACATTTGAGCAAAAATCTCCTCAAAGTCATTGCCAAGTCCGTATCCGCTGCCTGCGGCCTTGGGTCGGGAAGAGAACATGTTGGTCGTTAATACTATCTCGTCTGTATCATCAGTTGAGTTGTTGACGCTAATACCAGTTTGAAGAGGCTCCTTAGACGTTGGTTCCACAAGAATATGCGGTAATGACTGAAAGCCATAACTAGCTTCATCTGGAAAGTATGATGAATTGGAAGACGGTAGCTGAAAGTTTAACAAACTGTTCAAGGTGTTGGCACTCACAATTGGAGAAAATGGACTACACGTTGATGCAATTGATTGTGCAGTAGGAATTGCTGCTGTACTTTGAAGTAGTGGAACTTCAGCTGAAACCGTATTCGACAAACAATCCACATTAATTGAGACCCCCGCAGATGATTGCTCTGCACCTTTTAAAATGGAGAAATCCGAATTTTTTATTTGAATGTTTGTGGAGGAAGACGCTGCGAGAGAGTTTGGTGTATTGACAGCAGTAGGAAAACCGGTGGAAATACTCTGTAGTACAGAATTTACTGGTGGTAAAGTGGTAAGTTTACTTTGATCTTCACGAAAGTTTGAAGAGACTGCGTACGTATTTGTTGCAAATCCAGAGGTTGATGCAGAAGATAACAGAATATTAGAAATTTCAGGTTTCGACTGTGTTGTTGAGCCGATAACTGAAGTTGATGCCGTGGAAAACGTACAAAATGTTGTATTTGCCACTTGTACTTGTGTTGTATTGTTAATTAGATCAGCAGCTGTTGTACTGACGTTGGGTGGATTCTGAGTTGGAATAGACAGCCCCTGCAAGAAGTGAAGCTGTAGTGGCAAGTTGAATTGTTGCAGAGAAGTAGGGTGTGCTGCAACTGATTGTGTCTGTTTAGTTATTAATGATAAATCCTGTCTGTTTATGGAAGGGTCCGCCACAACTGTTTGGTTTACAGAGGCTTGCAATGAAACATTTGGAACATGTTTCTGGTTTGATTGCCTAGAAGCAACGGTGTTCAGTGGCTGTGTGGTTAAACACTGTTGGACATCAACAACTGGATATCCATTAGAAACAGTACCATTCGTAGTTGCTGCTACAACAGAAGTTAAATTAACAGGAAGCGTTGACACGTTGATAGTTTGACTTTGTGACTGAGATACTTTATTATTTATATCAGGCGTCACCACACTTGCAGCTTGTACGGTCGTATGAATATCTCCCAGCTGGTCTCCCCTTACCTGAGATGTACTACATGTCGTGGGGAACAAAGACGATACCTTAGCAAACGCATTACTACAAGTGAGTGGTACTGCATTACCAGCATTTGCCACGGAGACTGTGGGAACCATTGATAATGTCGGCAGTGTTGTACTTTGCGGAATTGTCTTGGAAACACCTTGATATGCGCTTGACTGAAGGTTTTCTCTTGCTAAGGAATGAGCACCAAGTTGCAAAGGATTCGATTGGCTCGGTTTTGTTGCCACAACAGAAGATAAGTTTTGAGGTAGTTGTTTGTTTGTATTTAGCAATGCTTCTTTGGTAGCTGCAGGCGCAAGAACCGCAAAAACAGGAGCAACAGTTAGTGCTGGAAGCGTTGTGGATTGCGACTTGATACTCGGTGGGGCAGCAGCAGGACCTTCAGTGTTCCCTGCAGATGGAATGAAGAATGATACAGTGAGCATTTACATAAGATTGGAGTCCAATTTGCTGAACTGGTGTACAACAGTAAAATAAAATGTTGGTTGTTCCCAGAACATTGCTGGAAAAAGATCAAGGTTCATGACACCAAGTAAGTAAAACAATAACGGTTTTCTCTTTAAAAAGCCATTTTAGTGAAAATATGAAGGTTCATTTTCATAGAACAATAAAAAAATCTTTTCTCTTCATGAGACCATGCATGTAAAACAAAGAACATTCTCTCTTCAAAGAACCATGTATGTAGAACCAAGGTTTTCTCTTCGTGAGACCATGCAAGAAAAGCGGTTAAAATTTATATCTCTTCATGAAACCATATAAGTAACATTTATAAACAATTGTTAACAAAAACTGAGTGCTGCTCAAGGTAATTCAAGTAAATATGGAAACAACCATGCTCAGCGATACCACAATTCTTTCCACCTGCCATCACTCGCTTTACAAACACAGAAAAATAAAACCATCAATTGCAGAAAATGGTGCTTTGTCTTAGGTTAGGAAACCAAAAATAATCTCTCACTGTTCGTTTTCACGAGATTGAAATACATAAAGCATTACAACAATATTCTAGAAAGAGATAAAAAGGGACAGATTGCTGTTTAATTCAAATATCCAGGGTTGTCCCAAAGTTTAAAAAACCTTACACAGGTAGCTAAAACGAAGCAAAATATAATACTGTATTATAAATGTAAGAAACGACATTTTGCTCAAAGAAAAAGTTCACCTATCTAGTGACTCATAGAAGAACATGATAACTTTTGGACAATGATACAATGTTTTAAGTGGTAGGTAGTAATAATGAATTCAAATCAATTTCTAGGCTTACAAATGAGAAGAGTAAATTGTTATAATGGTAAGAAATGCTGTTAACCACAATACATACATGCTTGCTTTGTTACAGGGTTGCCTGTTGGTACGGCTGCCAAAGGTTGATTTGATGCTAGTTTAATAGCTTTCAATCCTGTGATATTGCCATTTTTGTCCTGTGGGATAAAATGTGTGAATTGAAACTGTTGGACTGACACCTGACACTGCTGCCCTTTTTGACTTTCTTCAGTTTTTTGTCCAACACCAAGTGTTTCCTCTTTCAGTTCCTGAAGCTCCTTCATGTATTTTCTAATCGGATGTATAAATGGCTTCGTTACCTGCTGCATGGATTTCCATCGTTCAAGAAGCTGTTTGTCGGCTTCACTTAGTCCGTTTGCATCACCATCTGTTTGTGTCGTATTATCACTATCACATTTTTGCTGTTTGGGCTTTTTACTTTTAGTGGCTTTTTTGTCACCTTGCTTTCTCTTTAACGTTTGTTTTTGTGTCGCTGTAACTTGCACTTCTGCTTGTGGTAATGTTACAAGGGCAGTGTCTACAAAAATTGAATTATCATCAGATAAATCTTTACGTAAAATACCTAAATATATTTAGACAAATAGTTTATTAGTTATTATTAATATTTAGTAATAATAGCTAAATTCATTTACAAGAGCCTATGTGGCCCACAGGAGTTGGTGGTTATCTCCAGTTTCTGTAGTGTTAAGTGGATGAGAGTCACTGACTCCCCCCGTGAATACAACACTAATCCGTCCCAGGTTAGCCCCCAGCAGAAGCTGATACTCATTTTACTGACCTCGGGAGGATGGAAAGCTGAGTCAACTTTGGCAGGAAAGAAGGTCACACAAATGTTCAACACTTGGCTGAGCTGGGGTTTGAATCCGAGACCTTGTGGTTGGATGGCTGAAAAAAGTCCAATTTTGTAAGGTCTGTTAAATAATATAATTAGCTTAAAACATTTCACCGATTCCAGCCATTTTTGCTTTCAGCCAGCCCAAGCCCTGATGGACACCCTCAGATATATGGTACGGTTCAACCTTGCAAAGACAACTTAGTATTTAGGGCTGTCCCTGCTACTGAGCCCTACACATCAGCTAAGACCTATGGCGACCGAGCCTTCAGCTTCGCAGCTCCGGCTTTGTGGAACACTCTTCCAGCTCAGGTCACTTCGAG
>JAODFW020995708.1:0-10194 GCA_027575235.2 Palythoa mutuki | reverse complement strand
AACTCAACAACCAAAGATGGCCGAGCAGGAAAACTACTAAAACAAATCACCAAAATCTTCGTGATCGTAGATTCTCCAAAGAAAAATACTTTAATATCATTGGTTCCGTTAATTCTATTGTTTACGCGTTTTCTAGTGTTTCCGGTTGCCCAACCACCACAATACCTCGTTTCACGAGTACCTCGCTCCACGAGCTAAAAACTACAAGATAACTGATGATCGAGTACGAAATTAAGTTTTGCAAAGACTCCTTACAAGCAAGCACGACACTGTAACTGAAATTAGAACACAACATATCAGGAAGTTATTAAAACTCGCGTAGTCCATCAATTGGTCATGACAAGACCCCCGGCGAGTTTTTGTGTTATTACCGTCAGCATCAAATAAAGCTCTGTTGTTACTTTTCCGAATACACACCAGTATTTGAAATAATGGAAATTTATAAGACGAATTGCGACTTGTGTCCAGCCAGATTCAGTACAACAACCGCACTGCTGCGACACAAAAATGCGAAACACCCTACAGCCACATCAGTTGCATCGCTACCATTTTATAGTAGTTAGAAAACTATACGCGTACCAACACGAAACTGGAGAGGAAGACGACCTGTAAATTACAAACAATGGCTATGCGGTGTTGTGGACAGCATCAATTCCTGCCTGCTTCCAAAAGCTCAAGGTAATAAGCTAAACGTTCTCTGCATTTTCGTACGGTTACTATTAAAACACTATGCCATTTTAAAAAATAACTAGATCGATCCCCTGGGAATGACCATGAGTCGGAGTTACAGCTGAAATTATTGTAGGTTGATACGGGTGAATAAAACGGTTACGATGAGTTGTAGTGATAAAACAAAAGCTCTAGTCGCAATAACAATACCAAGGACTTATTACCATCAAGGTTACTGAAAACTTTGAGTGGCGTTTCTAGTTTTCATTCGATATCTCGCTTGATATATACCATCGACGCATAAACCTAAATATCATTTAAAAGCTTATAAATTCTCTAAATGAATATATAATTATAATGATATCTTTGTTATCGTAAGGACGAACTGACGCTGTTCTTTCGATTCATTTTTTGCCTTTATGAAGTCAACAGTAGCTCCGATCTTAACTTCCGCTAGTGTTTGTCACCTTCTCCGTCAAAGTAAGTCGATCAAAACTGCGTCGGCGATATTTGTTTGTGAAAGCCTATCATTTTTTATATTTGTTTCTAGCCAAAATCAACCAGCACTTATTTTCAAATTCGCCGACACGTTTTTGTTCTTTAAGTTTTTCTCTATAGCTGTGTCAAATTTTGTGGCAAAATAACAACAATTCAGTGAGCATTGATACTTTTTACAACCCTCAATTTTGTAAGAGCGAGAAAACAGCATTTGAACAATGAACAATGTAGCTTCCCGACGGGCGCTAAAAAACTCATTTAGCAATAACTCGTGTACAAAATTAGCTATTGAAAAAAAAAATTATTTAAAAGATATTTTTCAATTTTCAGGGCTTTTTTTACATTTCAACCTGTTCAGTAACCTTAAGTCCTTAGTGTCAATAATATTTTCCAGCTTGTAATTAGCATTAATATCAGTACAAAATTAAAGCTGTTTTTGTTGTTGCGTCAACCAAAAATAGATCTTCATTTTCCAGGATTTATAGCCAGCGAATATAATTTCGGAAGCAAAACTGATGTTTGTCCAATTTTACTTGTCTAATTGTGCTGGTCGATCGGCAAAATGAACTTGCATTTTAAAACTATTTATAAGATAAAAGCTTCCTGCAAAATCGCGTATGGTCGGCCAGACTTGGCAATAATAAATAACAATTTTTTTTGCAGCTCCAAAGAATCAAGCGGACAGGCCGAGAAACGTTTTTTTACTCGGCCTTATTTACACTCAATGTATGTATAGTTAACTGTTTCAAAGAATCTAACCCAGTGACATATTTATTTAATTTTTAAGGGAAATGGTGTCGCGTGGAAAGGTTCCATGTGCCTGAAGAATATGTCCAGATTTTGCTGGCGGATATGTCGAATGCCTTTCTTAACAGCGCTAGAGAAAAAAGGCATTTGCGTCTCCCCCTTTGGAGGGAGGTATCAAAAGTACTCCATTACAGAGATTTTCACATGTCTGACGTTGTTTACGCCCTTGGTGAACGTAGTGGAGTATCTCTTAGTGTGAAGAAGACTTATGCAGGAGACAAGGAGGTAGCAGAGAGAAGCCACCCACTGACTGGAAGGGAAGCTTTGGAGGCAGCAAAAGCAAGAGCTCGAGGCGAAGCCACAGCCAGTCATTCCGTTCCCACCATGCAACTGCAACTCGTTGTTGGGTATGGAGAGGGAAGAGCCACTCGAGAATTTGAGACTATTCGGCGGCCAGAATTGTACAGCAACAGTAACCACGGGAAGCTTACTTTAAGATTCTATGTCTCAAAAATTTTGTTCTGATTTGTTATGTTGTTCAATCCTTGCAAAAAACATGTTCTGCCCAGGCAGAAAAACAATAATATATTGAAACAAATTGTTAATAAAATACAAATAGTTCAAGACTACAAATATATAGCGGTTGATAACATCCAAACCCTTTTTTGCCTGACAAAAACTTATGTGACTTTTATTATAGGCACTTACCTGTTTACCAGACATGACGTAGTTAACCGGACCCAACCCCAACCATAGTGAAGTTTGGTTATTTTCTTTTCTTAATTTGGTGGCTCTTAAAAGAGCCGGTTTTGTGTTACCTGCGAAGTATTTGGCCCACAGGACTTTACTAGCAGCAGTGTGCAATGAGGGGATGTTGGCAATTATCTCTTTTTCTTGTACAGTGTTTAACTCTTGATTTTGAGAATCAGTTACATTTCCATTGTGGTGTTTGTATCAGTCGATCCACAACAGGCGTAGCTGGCGGCAGTTTCATCTAAGAGAGAGAGCAGTTAGCTTGCAATTGGAGTTTTTAGATAGTGTTCTGCCTTCAGATAACAACAGCCCAGTAAGGACTGACTACCCAAGAGAGACAGAACTGCATAGCAGTTTAAAAGCATTAATTAATGTTCTGCCTTCAGATAACAACAGCCCAGTAAGGACTGACTACCCAAGAGAGACAGAACTGCATAGAAGTTAAGTTTAAAAGCATTAATGTTCTGCCTTTAGATAACAACAGCCCAGTAAGGACTGACTACCCAAGAGAGACAGAACTAAGTTAGAGAAGCATTCTAGCATTATAGAGAGCTGCCGTTAAATGTTTGAACTGCTCTAATTCCTCCATTTTAGAATTTGCAACATCAAATTCCTCCTGTGTACATTCATTTCACAATAACGCCAGGAGAAATTGTTCACTATTGATGACCCACTGACGATGAAGTCTCTTGCAGTCATGATAACCCCAACCCCACAGCTTCCGGTACCAACCATCGTGGAATCCACTGGAACTTGAGATGGCATTCCAAAGCGAAAAAAACCTGAGGCACTCACCCAGAACTTTGATTGAAGGGCCACATTAGTTGGAAACATCTCCAGCAGAAGGTTTAACAGCTGTTTGGTGGTGGATAGAAGTGAAGAAGGGGCAAGTGACTTGAGACCATCGTCAAAGTATAGTGTTGAATTGAGTAGATCAATGAAGACCAAGCCCCAGTGGACAGGCAACAGAATTTGTTGCAGAATGTCACCATTACTTGACCTTTCAATTGTGTCAGCTAGTTGCTTCTGGATATATTTTTTGTCTTTCGCCTTCACCCACAGGAAAACTTCGGCTGGAAACTATACTGTTTGATTTCTCGTATCCTCTGTAGTTTCATCCAAAAATTTGCTAATGCAAATGTCAATGATAAAGCTATCAATGTATCGCTCCTCAACAAGATCAGCAAATGAAGTGGGATCAAGTCCTTTTCTTTCATAACTCACAAATGGAATAGAGGCTGGGTGATGCCAGAGGGCTTCTTGAAGAAGGCCTAGATCTTTGGGACTGCAGTCTACACCCAATAGCCAATTTCTTTATGAAGAAACCTTGCGATATGTTTCTGTTATTCAGCAGAATTTCTTCAGTAGAGAGAGAGAAGTTTCAGAAAACTCTCCTGCATCTTCAACCTCGATGCCACTTGGATTCCTTGCAGCGTTTTGTTCATCTCTTAGAAGTTTCTGAGCTTTGTCAATGTCACCTTCACATGGACGCTCGGATAGCGTGAAAGGATCGCAGGTGCATAGCCTGCCATAAACTGGCTTTAGATTAGCAGAAGACCTGCAGGCTACAGCTGGAAGAAGGTGATATAGAGCAGCAACGTCAGCCCTTGAAGTGGCCCTATTAAAAGCTCCTTGTAGACAAGCTAACTCTCTATCTGCATTTAGTTTAACTGCGTCGTCCTCCACAACAACTGTCTTAGGAGATGAACTTATTATTGGGGATGTAGAGTCCTCTGATAGACGGCGCTTGGTTCGCTGTATATTTGTTTGGTGGGTTTTGTTTGGATTGGAACTTGGGTAAACTGCCTTAGGAGATGGATGCTTTATGGGGGATGTAGAGTCCTGTGATAGACTTTGTTTGTATCTTTGTATGGTTAAATACTGACGGATTACATCTTGGGTGACAAAATGTTTTTGCTTGCTCATCATCTTCGTTTAAGTTACTTGCAACATACATGGACTCCCAATGACTATGGCTGTATTCCAGTATGCTTGATGTTATACTATCATCTACTTTCGTTCCATGGTCTTTCTCATACTCAAAAGATAAGAAGTCACCACCAAACATTTGGTCAAACAGATCTGCTACAATCAATATCCACTTCTTTGTTTCCTCTGACCAAGTAGTTGTACTAATGGGTTTCCAACCACACCCACGGAAATGGAATCTTTTCTTGGCTAACAAAATAAAGTATTTTATATTACTTTTAGGGAATACATGGCCAGCACTAGTGAAATTGTTGTGGTTCAGATTTGAAAAATATAGTCACCACTTTCAGATTTACATTAGTTATTAAAAATTATTGATTTCAATTTTATAATTAAAGATAAAATGATAAGGACTAAATGATATTTTAGACTATGAACTGTAGTATTGCAGTTTGCCTTGTGGTTCTGTTGTTTGAAGAAACTCCTCGTGATTATGGTGCATATATCCTTTAATCAACGATGATAATTCCTAAGGAAAGTATACACTACTCAGCAAAATAAATAGTGAAATAAACAAACCATATACGAAGTCACTTACGTATATAAAGTCCAGAAAGTTCTTGTATCTTGAATCATATATTAACTACTGTTTACTACAAAATGGCCGATCGACTAATAACAAGAGGTCAGCGGTAACTACGTTAATAATCAAGTCAGTTATATATGACGCGATATAGTGTCCGTAACTCTGCATCCCCCCCAGTCCAATGAGGGGTGTCCCGAAGTGGACTCAAGGGACCCAGGTACCTGTCTCAGGTTCATATCGCTTTGGTGCGCGAGTTTCGCGGCGAGGACGGATGGCCACTGCTGGAGTCTCAGGTTGTT
This sequence comes from Palythoa mutuki, assembly GCA_027575235.2. NCBI lineage: Eukaryota > Metazoa > Cnidaria > Anthozoa > Zoantharia > Sphenopidae > Palythoa > Palythoa mutuki. The sequence continues at coordinate 4,713 of JAODFW020995708.1, read as the reverse complement.
GCTGCGCGTCTGCCGGGTCACACTCAATCAGGGGGGGATTAACCGGGCTGGGTGAGAGCACCATAGGGGCTACATCCGGGTTGGGTGATTCTGGTGTGGGCGGCTCTGCTTGGGCAGGTGTAGGGGGAGGCGACTTGGGTACCTCAATCCTCTGTGGTTGCGCCTCAACAGGCCGTGAGGGTGGTGCCCTGTTTGCGATATATGGGGTGGCCGGTGTGTAAGGTCTGAGGAAGCGGCGGTTCCGTAGTGTCACACGTCCAGATCCATCAACCTTGACACGGTGCTGGTCGTGGTCAAGCACTTCAACAATGACTCCGGATCTGTCCCATTTTGTGGGGTGTGGGCCGCGCTGATTTTGGAGGAACACTCGGTCACCAGGTGCAAGCGGTCGGAGTGGGCGAGAATGCTCTTTTAGGGCCTCAGTGGAGTGTGCTAGTCGGGTGCGTAGAGCTTCCTCCTTCGCAGCCCAGGCCTGTCGCCACATTGGGCGAATGTGTGGGTTTGTGAACTTCTCAAGGCGATTAACAAATGCAAGGGCATCTCGGAGAGGGTGGCCAAAGACGATTTCTGCTGGCGATAAATGGCAATCAGGATCTGGGGTGTTCCGAAGTTGAAGCATTGCACGGAGGAAGCTATCCTGGTCGAGATCACCAGAGGGGCCAGTGTTCGACATGAGTAATCGCTTGGCCGTCTTGACCGCCACCTCAGCTCGTCCGTTCGATTGGGGGAAGCTAGCAGATGAGATGCGGTGCCGCACACCCCAAAGCTTGAGGAAGTCCTCAGTTGACTTTGCTGTGAATTCTGGGCCTCCATCGCTCGAGAGTTCTTCAGGTACGCCAAACGTGGCAAAGAAAGAGCGAAGGTGACGGGCTAGGCCTTGGGCGCCACTGAGGTTACTGCCTTTCGTGGCACTCAAGACCTCTACCCAACCTGAAAGGCGGTCCCCGACGACAAGGTAATGACGCCCGCCATAGTCAAAGAAGTCCGCGAAGATTGCTTCAAACGGTGTGGAGGGCGCTGGTGATGGTAGAGGTGGTGTGGCTGCCTGTGATGGGGCATTGCGGTGGCAGTCTAGGCAGCTCTCCCTGGTATCTCTGATGTCATTTGACATCCCTGGCCAGTAGACAATTGCTCGAGCCCGATTCTCCATGCTGGAGACGCCTTGGTGGGCAGCATGGAGATGTTGGAGAATTCTACGGCGCAGGGATGTCGGGACGATCACTCGGTCTTGATACAAAAGGACGCCGTCGTGCTCGTAGACGGAGTCCTTGATTGGTCCAAGGTAGGAGGCAGAGTGACTGGTGTTGACGTCGTGGGTAGCGTTATCCGTATGTTGGAGGAAATATTTAAGGGAAGAGTCCCTCGCTGTTTCATATGCCAGCAGAGTCCAGGATATCGTGCTGAGGTCCTGGACTTCTCCCTGGATGGCTGCCATTAAGGCGGATTCGAGGTGGTCTTGCGTGCTGTCCTCCTGGATTGTGATTGAGGGGGAGGGGTGCCTGGATGCAGCATCTGCAGCCTGGTTGCTTTTTCCAGGGAGGTGGTGGATCTCGAATCGCCATGGGAGTGTGCGCTGCTTTAGGCGGAACAGCCTGGTATTGGTAATTTCGTCGAGGGTACGATCACCAAAGATCTTAACCAGGGGCTTATGATCGGTGATGACGACCAGGTTGTCGCAGCCCTGAGTGAAGTACCGTGTTTGCTCAAGTCCCCATGCTATGGCTAGGGCCTCACCCTCTATGGCGGCGTATCTCTGTTCGGCAGATGAGAGGAAGCGGGAGCCAGCAAGGGTTATCTTCCACCCATCAGGGCAGCAGTCAGGGATCCCCGACGGACAGTTGCAATGCTGCTGTAGGAGGAAGTACCCGATTCCACGGCAGGACCAATCAGGGCGGAGACAGGTGCGTTTTTGAACGTCGAAGATCTCAACACCGTGGCGGATGGCGTCAATGATGGCCTCCTTGGATTGCTGAAAGGCAGTTTCTAGTTCGGGGTTCCAGGAGAATTTGCATTTGGTACTTAGGAAGGGTTTGAAAGGTGCCATGATGTCACGTAGCTGAGCGTAGTTTGACACCTGGTTGACTAGCCCAAACCAGCTCCTGATGTCCGTGATGGATGTGGGCGATGGGAAGTCACGGATTGCATCGATATACTTAGGCAGGGGCTCGATGGTCTGGTCTGAGACGCGAAAACCGGCAAAGTCAACGCTTCGTTGGGCAAACTGGAATTTTTCGGGGTTGAGGACGACACCTGACTGCCCAACTAGTGATAGGAAGTCGATGGTTCTCCACCAGTGTGTCTCGAGGTCTGTGTCGTAGTGAATGGTGTCATCCACACAGCGCTCCTTGCGTTGAAAGGAGGAAAGGATTTTATCAAAGCGACGGTTGTATCCGTCTCCGGAGGATAAGAATCCTTGGGGGGCCCGTGTGTAACGCCAGCGCCCAAACGGGGTGATGAAAGTAGTGAGATGGCGATCGGATTCTCTAAGTGGGACGCTGTGGTAGCCGTTCCATGCGTCGGTGACACTTTTCCATGTGTTTTTCGGAATCCGGCGTGCAAGGTGGAAAGGTGACTCTGTTGCAAATGTCTCCCTCTGACAAAACTTATTTAGGGGTGAGAGGTCCACTGTGCGGCGGGGTGAACCGTCATGCTTACGGGTGATGACCATGCGGTGGCACCAAGTGACTGGCTCGCCGTATGGGACGCTCTCAATGACTCCAAGGGCCTCGTCACGCTGGAGGTCATCCTGGACCTGTTGCTGCCAATGGAGTGGTATACTTGCGGGCGTGTGGCAAGCCCGAGGCTTGGCCTCCGGGTCTACATGAATTTCAACAGGTGGACCCAGCATGCGGGGCAGTGCGCGATGGGGGCATGTGTTGAAGGTGGATGACGCATAGCGGGCCAGTAGCCATTTCTTCATGCGGGCATTGTTCTCCTGTGTGCAGGGAAACGGCAGACTGGTGGGTCGTGGTGGTACATCCTCGCGCATCGGGCATGAGCAATTGGGGCTGTCGTGGTCAGGTACAGAAGTGCATCCATCATTTGCGGCTCGTGTCGTGTTGACAGAGGGTGGTTGGTTCATGAGGGGCTGGCCAGTGGCATTGTCGGTGGGGTCGCTCTCCCCATGCGGAAAGGTGGATGGAAGAAGTCCTAAGTTTAGTAGTGTTTCCTGCGACAAGTACATCGCCTGCACGGAACTGCTGACGTAAACCATGCTATGGCATGTGGTCGAAATGCCGCTGTCAGACGGAGTCGACAGGGTCGCGAAGAAGGCTCCTTCAATGGTGATGGGAGAGCGATTCGCAGCTGCCAAGCTCATGTGGATAGGGTGGAGGTCAGCTTTAGAGAACCCGCATGCTAGATAGTCGCTGAGGGACCAAAGGTCTGACTGAGCTCCTGTATCTGCAATGGCTGATACATCCGCCATGGCTCGTTGTTTCCCGGCATGATTTGCCTTGCCAAGTGGGCTTGAGTCGGACAGGGATATCGTGATGGGTACGCGGGGGTGGTCTCTCAGTCGAGCACGCCTCCAGGCGCCTTTTGTGAAGATGTGATGTGCCAGCTTTTTGTTGTGTGACCCTGGGGTACCGTGGTGAATCTGGTGCATAGCAGTAATCTGGGAGATGGGTTCCGACTCGAAGGCCTGCATCTTTGGAGCGGGTGTCTGGCGCCGGTTGCGTTTGGCTTTGCGTTGGTCGCGGTAGCAGTCAATACATACTTGGTGGGGTTTTGTATTCCATCCCCTTTGTCCCTCTGTAAAGATTCGGAAGGTTGTTTGACATCCGGGGCAGATGGCCTCCTTCGCCTGGTCGGCGCGAGATGGGGCCGCTAGAGGCGGTGTTTGGGTCTTGGTAGGGGACTGGTTCTGAGTTTTGGCGGGGGGCTGTTGGGTGCCACGTTTAAAGGCGGAGATCGCCGACATTGTGGAGGCTGGCAGGGCATTGCGTGCCATCTCCTTACTTTCAATGGCTCCTATGACCGTGTTGACCGGTGTGGTGAGGATATCGGTGACACCAAGGATTTCCCGCCTAATATCGTCGTCGTATAGCCCATTGAGCAGGACATCCCGGATAATGTTGTCGGTATAATCAACTGACTGGCCACAGGGGCATGAGGCGGTGAATGCACAGGTCTCGGCCTTGCCACGTACCCGAGCCGCAAATGCACGTATCTGCTCATCACGCTCCTGTCTGAGCTGTAGCAGCTCCGTTCGAAGGACGCACGTTGCCACCGGTATGATGGCCAGCGACCGCATAGCTGCAAGTAGTTGTGTGAGGGGCTCTGTTGGGGCTTGTGGGTTAGCCTTAAGCAAGCTATCTCCCAGCTCAGGTCCAGCGCATTGGAAGAGTTGGGAGGCCGCTGAGGCCTCATCAATTCCCGACCCAGTTTTAAACACTTCCCATCTTCGTGTAAAAATGTTCCATTCCTCCACTGACACGCCAATGTTTACTCGTGGGCGCTCAAGTTTAGGGCCTCGTGGGGCAGCTTGAGGGGTAGCTGTGGCTGTGGAAGGTGGAGTCTGGTGTGCTAGGGAGTGATTGTTTAACAGAGCGATTGCCAAGGCTTCAGACACATCATCAGTTTTGTAATCACACTCGGGGAACGAGCATTTTACGACAACCATTACGAATTATCATGAAGAAACTCCTCGTGATTATGGTGCATATATCCTTTAATCAACGATGATAATTCCTAAGGAAAGTATACACTACT
>JAODFW020995618.1:0-10199 GCA_027575235.2 Palythoa mutuki | reverse complement strand
TCCTCTGTTATCTATAACTGAACAGACGCACAAAAACATGGAATCTATTTGTTTTATATAATAAAAAATTAAAAAAAATTATAATGATGACGTCAAACGTGCGTCTGTCCTCTAATAGATCACAGGCGAGAACCAATCAAAATGGGAGAATCACTTGGGTTATTATGTAAAATTGTCTTGATGACATTGTGATGATGATAACGATGATAATAGCCATATAGCTCTCCTCTTGTCCAATAAGAATCGAGTAATCCTGTGGAGTTTATAAACGTTATTAATTTATCGTAACTGTTGACCAGGCATCCGCCCAAGGACTCAAGAGGAAACAAAGCGGAGTGTATGAACTGCGAAACAGTTATTCCAGACTGGTAAGACTTGCTCTCTCGATATTCTTGGCGACTGCAAAATATTACTAGCAGGTTCAGCACATGCGTGCCAGTGGTAACTTGTAGTTACGATATTGGGCACTATTGCCACATGGGTAGCGGGTATTACCCCTTGAATCCACCCTAGAATAAAGTGAGCTTGAGTATTAACAGTCACTATATTGGACACTATGGCCACATGGGTAGCGGGTATTACCCCTTGAATCAACCCTAGAGTAAAGTGAGCCTGAGTGTTAGCAGTCACTATATTGGGCACTATGGCCACATGAGTAGCGGGTATTACCCCTTGAATCCACCCTAGAATAAAGTGAGCTTGAGTGTTATCAGTCACTATATTGGGCACTATGGCCACATGGGTAGCGGGTATTACCCCTTGAATCCACCCTAGATTAAAGTGCGCTTGAGTGTTAGTAGTCATTATATTGGGCACTGTGGCCACATGGGTAGCGGGTATTACCCCTTGAATCCACCCTAGAGTAAAATGAGCTTGAGTGTTAGCAGTCACTATATTGGGCACAATGGCCACATGGGTAGCGGGTATTACCCCTTGAATCCACCCTAGAGTAAAGTGAGCCCGATTGTTAACAGCCGTGGACAGGTGTTTTGACCTTACGGTGCCTCGTCAGCACGACAGCTAACAAACTCACTTAATTTAAGGGTAGATGCAAGGGGAAATGCCCGCTACCCATATGGCCATAGTGCTCAATATAATAGCTGCAAGCTACCACTGGCACGCATGTGCTGAATTTGTGAGTTTATCATTTTCAGCCACATTGCACAAATTTTACGCCAACATTTTACAAAATATTACATATACTGTGATGATTCTCAAGAGGTTAAAACTTTGAACCTCGGTAATGATTCTTAGAGGAGGGCTGTGCCTACTTTAATGAGGAATTTCAATTTTCCCAACATTACAATTCCTGCGTTAGCATGTACAGTATATCTCTTTAAATATAATATCAAGGATTTAAAACTTGTAATTTAACAAGGTTGAGACAATATATTACTTTTAAAATATTAGTATCAAGGGTATTGTGAAAGATTTGAAGATATTAGAAACAAACTTAGCCAGCCGGGAAAAAGGTGGGGGTAGGGGTAGGGGATGGGGAGGGGAGGGGAGGGGAGGGGGAGTACCCCAAAGAAAAAGGGAATGTACTATTTCCTGGTCGTTGATGCTGCCAGCCCACTGTCCAGGTTTTGACTTTTTGAAGAGACAAATCTCTTCCCCTGCCTTCCCCCTTACACCTCCACCCCTCCCCCACCGATCCTTATCCGTTGATATCATATTTAGTAATGTGTTGTTATTTTGTGGTAGGTGTCAGGTTTGCCCCAACTGTGAAACAAAGTTCCCCACATGTGTAGTGACGGGACGTCCTCTTATGGAATTTCAGTTCTGGATGTGTGGCACCTGCAAGCATCGCGCCTACGAACAAGACATCTCCGCCCTTAATCACTGTCCACTGTGTCACTCTCCTATTTAACCTAGATTATTTGTACATATACTTCATGGCTTATTTATGTATTTAAAGAAACTGACTATTGTGAGAGCTTTTAACCTTTAAAAACAACTGCTGTCTAATAGTTCGACTTGAAAAGACATCCTTGAGCTGATATTGTTAAACTTTAGGAAAACCAAAGTAGAGATAAGACGAGCCAAGTAAATTGAAATAGAAGACACGCGGCATGAATGGAGTGGTAAAGGGAGGTCCTAGATAACGAATCACGGTTTATTTTGAACACGATAACGCGTCACGATAAGAGGTTTTTGTTAGAATTACGATTCACGGACTTATTTTAATGCAATAACAGATAAAGATAATATTTTCTTCACCCCAGTAACGAAATATACGGGCTTATTTTGACCTCAAAAAGCTGTATCCGATCTTCATGAGTTGTCATTTGTAAAAGCCAGTGGTGCGCCGCTGTTTTGCAAAAGGCGCGAAAAGTCCGCATCAAAACCACAGGACTTACGCGACGTGCAAACACGACTTAAAGGCTTCAGTTGAAACTTTGTGTACATGTTTATTCTAGCATTTCTGTTTGCACAAGGTTTGTAGATTTGACCGCAGGGATTTTTTCGCCTTATGTGTATGGCGTGCTATGCAAATTTTACTAGAAGCAGGTAGTCTTTCTTTATTTTGCCGCTGGCTAACAAGATGAAATGTAGGATCGTGATTAAAAGAAAGATCGAAGACTGGTGTCTGGGAGTCCTTGAAAAATCAGTGCGAGTCTTTGAAAAGTCCAGGAAGACTGTTTCTGAAAATGACTATGAACTCTATCCAGGGAACGCCGAAAAGACAAAAAGTCTTATCAACACTTCTTCGGAATGTATTCGTAAAAGTCGAAAGTTATGAGCTGTTAGTAATAAATCCATTATTCTTTCTAAATGTATTGTGACTGAGGTGAGTGACAAAAATAGTCAATAAATGATTATTTTGCTAAGTGTAAAAGACGAACTCACGTTTCTATGGGCTTTTTAATTGAAATACTTTCAGTCTAGCGTCCGTGGCTCAGGTAACAGATTAAAAAGTACGATTTGCTGATAAGTACGTATTGAAGGAAAACATCACGCGACTGAAACATAGTTGTGTCTACCAAACATAGGCAGTTGCTTGTTGACATCAATAAACTGGAGATTCGTTGTGTCGAGCGTATAATATCGCAGGATAGAACACAATAAACGGACGGGACAGGAACGGCTCTGCAAGTTGTGGCGTACTTAGTCGCTAATTAACAATAAGAATAAGCTTGAGCTCGCCATTTCTATCAGTTGCTGATAGAAATGAATTGCGAGTACCCACTTTTTTAATAAGAACCAGTAAATTTTCGGAGGCTCATTGTTCTTAACTTTTGGCGATTTCAGTCTCAATTTGTTCTCAATTTGTTCTTATTTCTGAGAGTGATTTTTATTGAAGAAAAAACAAAATAAAATAAGGTATTGGAACTGAAACGCCTTGCGTCACACATGTATTCTACTGCTGAATTTAGAGGCAAACTACCTTTATTGTTTGTTGAGCAGTCCTTACGATGAATCTTTTTATGTTCTATGCTGTATCGTTAAGTACTAGTCAATTTTCTAATACAAAAACTTTCCTAGTTATCAAGCCTCAGTCTGAACTTGTTCTTAAATTGTTCAGATTTGAGGCTCGTTCTTATAAAATTGTTCTTGTTAAGTTGTTCTTATGAAATAAGCGAGTATTCTAGAAATCCCTGGAGAATTAACAACAGAACTACAGTAATTTTTGATAAATAAAGTTTTAATATCTTTTACAGTTTTCGTGTTCTCGGCAGTCTGTGAAGTGAAACGTGTTCAATTAATGCTTCAAATTGATTTCTTCGAAAACCTTTTCACCATACACGTTTTTTTTTAAAAGAACAACTTTGTAAGAACAACGAGGCTCAAATTTTACAAAATTTAAAAACAACTAAGAACAAGCTCGGACTGACGCTTGTTAACTATAGGAAAGTTTTTGTGATAGAAAATTAACTAAAACTTAGCGATACAGCATAAAACATGAAAAGAATCACTGCTCAACAAACAATGAAGTTAGTTCGCCGCTAAATTCAGCCATACAATACATGTGTAGCGCAAGGTGTTTCATTTTTCCAATACTTTGTTTTATTTTTTTTTCTTCATTAAAAATCGCTCACAGAGATAAGAACAATTAAATTAAGAACGAATTGAGGCCGAGATCGCCAAAAAGTTAAGAACAATGAGCCTCGGTAAAATTTAGTGGTTCTTATTAAACAAAAGCGTGTATTTTGTTGCAGCCTTTGTTTTATCTCGAACTGTTTTGTCAATTAGAAGCTTCTTCAAATTGTCTTCAAAAATTACTTAAAATCGGGAACTGTAGGACGCCATATTGGATCTCGTAGAGACCAGGTATCACGCGATAGATTGCGCGTACGGGAGCCATGAGATTGCAACATTTGTGTTAGTGACTAGATTTCTACCAATATCTTGATACCAGTGATATTATGCGCAGCTCTCTCCGATTAGCAAAATGGTTTAGCGCATTAGATAATACACCAAACCAATTTCGCCAGTCGCTGCGAGATGTGTGTTGAATCGTCAAGTGTTGCCCCCCGGCTTAATAAACAATTTAGAGCTTACTGGTACATTACCAAGTTTACGTGTTTCGTTTTAACTTTTGATAATTTTTGAAAAACACATTACCTACCTAAAAAAATTAATTTTTATCTTCTGGCCAAGACACGTGGCTTGTACTCCATATGAAACCGTCGAACGCAAAAACAAAGCAAAAACAGGAATAAAAAGCAAATAGGCGTGTTGTTTGTTAACATAATTTGCCTCGGTAGCATTTCTGCCCTGGGCTATAAACTACTGAGTTCTAAATATCGAAAAGTTTTTCAAACTTAATTTCTTACAGGCCTGATTCGCACGCCAACCAAAAAACCTCGAATTGGGAGGATTCTCGTTCAAGACTTTGGTTTCACTGAAAATCGAGAATTTCTTCATACTCGCCTTGAAACGACTTTTCCAGAAAAAATTGGTCCATAAAATAAATTTTTCCTCCGCGTTATCTGCAATTGAAATCTTCCAGCCACGTGTTTTTTAATCCATCACCAAAACCACGACCCTTGTTGTTTATGATCAGTCAGGCTAATAAAATTTTTTTTCGAAAACGATCGATTTCTATTTCAAGACCCGCGGGATTCATTGAAAAACGAGAACTTCTTCATGCAAGCCTTCATATAGTAGTCTTTATTTTTGAAATTTCTTCATAGTATATTAATTTTTTGTTTTTGTGTCGTGTGGTCCTGCTTTCAAAGGGTTTAATGTCTAAAGAATAGTGACTGTTTTGTTATTGTAAGCGGCATATATAGTTTATGTCTTCAGATTTCAATTTGAAAACATTTCGTGTTTTCAGCCTAACCCATTACTAGATATTATAACCCCCTCAATAAACAATAATTATACGTTTAATAATTTTTTAATTGTTCTGTTCATATCTAAATCATTCATTCACTGAAGAAACCATATATCAGGCGAATCGAAATGTTTGGAAAAGCTTTAGTTTGATTGAAGAGGGCTTTGATCATTTTTTTCTGTAGTCCCGTTTTTGATAAACAAGTTTTTAATTTTTTCTCAGTCCATTTAGTTGTCAATAACAACACTGTAACATTGTCTTTCAGATTTGTAGATAATGTCGCCTTTATCGGTCAGGAGTTAGCGTTTTCTAGATTTACTTTAAAAGGCTCGAAATGTTCCTATTTTGACTTTAAGCTTTCGTTGAGAAACGAAGGAAAATTGCTTTCAAAATATTAACTTACGTCATGTACACACATTTTGTTTTATTAGAACAACTTTATAAGAACAACGAGGCTCAAATTTGCCAATATTTAAGGACAATTCAAGAACAAGCTCAGACTGAGCTTGATAACTAGGAAAGTTTTTGTGATAGAAAATTGTCTAAAACTTAGCGATACAGCAGGAAACAAAAAAGATTAACTGTAAAAACTGCTCCACAAACAATGAAGGTATTTCGCGTTTCATTTTCCAATATCTTGTTGTATTTTAAAATCCGCTCACATGCTGAATTAAGAACAAGTTGAGGCTGAAATTGCCAAAAAAATAGCAATAAGTTTTTGCAAAATTTACTGGTTCTTATAAAAAAAGTGTGTATTTAATAACAAAATCTCGCAAATCTATTTTTTTTTTCTATCGATAAATTGTAAAAAAGTTAAAATTCAAGCGTCATTTAAATATCATTACAGACCTTCTGGCAAGAGCCAGCATTGCAACACGTGCGGTTCTTTAATTTTGTTCCGTTGCAAATTCGAATCAGTTTAAAGGAGTTTAGGAGCTTGTACAAATGTTATTTTGAAATTGGGTACGTCAACAATAGACCTAATCGGCTTCCCTCAATGTTTGCCCAATACAATCCTCTAAGGAAATAATATATTTTGTTTCAGATGTGGTAATGAGAAAAACACGAAAGAATATTCAGCTTAAACGAAGGAACTCATTTCCCAAGAGAACTGTTTTGGGAAAACATTAAGGGAAGCCGATTTGGTCTATTCCATTGGGAGCTTTTGTTGCTACAATACCAAGTATTGGTTTAGAAGCTGTTTACAAAACAGTACGCAAAGCACCATGGTCAGTGGACAAAGTCCTTTGTTTAAGACCGTAAAGCTTTTGTTTTCATAGAGCCAAATAAATTTGCCTTATTTATAGACGCTCGTATGTGTTTCACATATTTTGAGTCCCGCAATACAGCAGATACGTACAACCTATTTTGTTTTAAGAAATAGCGAACATTCAAGAATTCGAGTTATACTGAATTTAGATTTTCACTGACCATGGCTTCTTCATGTCTTAGTTCATTTTTGTCATGTTTGAAATACAGAAACTTTATAGATTGCGTTCATCTCAAACTCACCTACAGTATATCGATTTTTCGCCAGTCATATTGTAATGTTTCATTGTTTTTTTTTTTCATTGGATATTATTTTATGTAGAGGCCATTTTCATGTTCAAATGCTGGCTTCTCATTTTTCATGCACAAAACATGCGAGCACTCACAAATCGCAATTTCTGATTTAACAAGTAAGAAAACAAAAACCGTTAAAGAAGATTCATCACTGAAACTGTATTGCAATGGTTTGGTTGCAAAAATGACTATTCAGTTTTAAACTGATGTATTTTGCTTTATTTCGTGAAAGCTCACTCTATTTAGTTTATACCAGTTTCGAGGAAAATGTAAATTTTATATCAATTTAAAAAAAACAAATGCATGAACGAGCACTGGTCTCGTGTAGAAAGGGTTCAAGGTAATGTGCTACCGACACGGTCAAATTACCCAATGTTAACATTGTAAAGATACAGTACAAAACAAGCCATTTCTTTTGTTTTCCTTCTCACAAATAATAATCCATTATTGCAAAGATTAGTATAGCAATCAAGGAAAAAACTAGATAACAGCTAAAAACATCTGACAGCTTTATTGTATTTTCAAAATAGACGTGATTTGCATATTCATTTTTAGCCTAATTTAACAAAATTTTTGTTATCGATACGTTAAGAGTTGAAATTCTAGTTTGTATAAATTAATTCATCTTAAAGGCAAACAAGGAAATGACAAAAATGAACAAATTGTTGAAAATTGAAAAAAAATATGTATTTCTCTTGCAATAATAACAAGCTAAACAGTTGATAAATTTAATTTTTAAATTTCTTTTTTGCGGACAGGTGCTTCCAAACGGTAGGAACACCGAGAAAGCAAAAAGTTAAAAATGGGTTAATACACCTTTTTAACAACACTATTAAGTTTGTGGTTGAAATGCAAAGCGAAATGAAGATCTTGTGCTTGTTTTATGCAATTCCGTGCATCGTTTCATGTATCTCGAAATTTCCTCCCGTTAGCAAATTGTTTCTTTCTCAATAATTAAAGAATTCTGGATTAAATTTACATGCAGATGTTTTTAGACAAGTTTTTCAAAAATGAACGAATCAGCTTCGTACAAGCATACAAAGACACATTTTGTGCATACAATCTCATTGGTGGTAACTACATAATTTTCGGAAAAACGGATGCCTTATGTGTTGAACAAAGAAATTAAAAAACATGAAATTAGCCCGTTGTCGTATCTTGTATAAAAACAAGGGGAGGATATTAATATTTGTTAAATTGAAAGGAGTCACGTTAAGTCTTATCAGAGAGGGGCTTTACTTTACAATTCATTTGTTTTGAAGGTGTGCTTTCCTTCAAATCGCTGTCACCAGGACAACAACATTTTACAAAAGATATTATACTAAAGTTGAAATACATTTAATGACAAATGCAGTGGCTTTACGACACATTTTGACACTCTGAGCGATATGGGTAGCATCTAGGGTGAAGAAGCCCAGCACAAGTGATCGACTGTGCCTTCATATGAATATCAAGGTATTATTGTAAAAAGCCGTAAGTTCATTTTAAATTTTACAGCCATTGATTTTTTTACATTCCCTAAATCTTCATGGTTCATATATGTTACTCGTGGGCGAAAATGATAGATATTGTGTTACTATCCAAACAATCTTTCCGTTTGTTTGATCGAAAAACCCCATCACTGAATACAGCTGGCTAATAATGTCGGGAAGGTTAAACCTATAAAATATACTGCAAGCGATTATCTACTCGTTTTGTGCTATATTTTTTGTTTAAGTTTCATTCCCAAAAATGTGCAGAAAATGCAAAATACAGAGCAACGTACAATACGTTCTTGTATGAAAACACGAATTCAAATAAAGTTCAAATGATTTGCGAATGCCGGCGTACGTAAAATCACCTTTTTAAAATTGTTACAAATTGTTACAAAAAAAACTTCTTTGTGTGTTTTTGCTGTTTTAATTACATTTTTGAGACATAGCTAGACTATAGGCGCCACAAACTAAGCAACCTATTTTTGTGGAGAAATTACTTAAAAGTTATATCAATCAATAAAACTTCTTTTTAGGTCACGAAACGGTTTCATGAATATAAATAAGGTAAAACATCGTTCAATGCAAAGTCAATACTGGACTTAAAATAGCTTTTTGAAAATACAAGAGTGAATTATAATAAGCTCAGTGTTTCTCTTTTTGTATTAGTTCTGTAGTTTGTTACTTTAGAATTGTAGTTATTGGATGTCAATAATTTTAAATTAAGTTTTCATTCTTTATTTTTTTTTCTTAATTTTCTACCTTTCAGATTTCTTTTGATCAAAAGGCTTATTTCTCAAAAGCAACACTTCAGAAATTACCAAAGAAAAACATAAAAAGATTTAATTTTTGTTAGGAAATGTGTTTGTTATTTTGTATTATAGTGGTCATGGTTATGTTTATTATATTGTGAACAGTGAAAGGCAAATTAATTTAACAGAAAAATTGTTTTTGAAAAAAACCAACGTGCTGTTACTAAGAGACAGAAAATTCTTTACAATTGTACTTTTCTTATGCATATCTTTATTTTTGTGCCACGAAAGGTCTTCAAAATATTTCAGTGCAACCAATTAAAAAGCGTATTTAGATAGCTATTAAGAAAACAATTCCATTTTCAAGGTTAAAGATTTTCAGCTGTATAAAGGCATAATATACATGTAGAAATAGGTGAAAAAGTCTCTGAAATTGCGTAAGAATTATCGTTTTTGTGGGGGCATTTTTTGTTCCTGATGTTTCTGTAAAGTTACTACTAAGAATTTACCTAACTGTTATAGTGAACAAATAAAGAAACCTAGGTCGTGTGCACGCTTTTTTTATAAGAACCAGTAAATTTTGCCGAAGCTCATTGTTCTTAATTTTCTGGCGATTTCAGCCTCAATTTGTGCTTGATTTGTTCTTATTTCTGTGTGCGGTTTTTATTGAAGGAAAAACAGAATAAAACAAGGTATTGGAAAATGAAAGGCCTTGCGCCACACACTACTTTCATTGTTTGTTGAGTCGTCTTTACAGTGAATCTTTTTATATTTCATGCTGTATCGCTATGTTTTAGTCAATTTTCTACCACAAAAACTTTCCTAGTTATCAAGCCTCAGCCTGAGTTTGTTTTTAAATTGTTCTTAAATTTTGGCAAATTTGAGGCTCGTTGTTCTTATAAAGTTGTTCTTATAAAAGAATTGCGTGTATTAGAGTATAAAACACTATTTTTTTAAAAAGAACGTCGAATTTTTCGACTGAGGCTGAACGTTCTTAAATATTTTCGGGATTACCAGCCTCAAATGTTCTTAAACATGTTCTTAAAATATCTTCACTGATTTTAGACAATATAAATAATACATGTACCGTATGTGGTACATTTGTGTATACATTGATTTGTACATGTACTT
>JAODFW020995617.1:0-17495 GCA_027575235.2 Palythoa mutuki | reverse complement strand
CACATTTTGGAATAGTATTTTTGGGTATGGGCTAGTGTCGTAGGAGAGATTACTATCCCTGATTAGCGATTATTTGTAAAATGTTTCCACCCCTGAATGGGTTTTCTTGATGGGGCCAGGGGTTTGAATTTTTTACCCATTGATCATTATCATACTGGGTTGTAATTACAGGAGTCCTGCTGGTTACAAAAGTTACTAAATTGTGCACATTGAAATGTAGATACCATGCAGGGGAGAGGGATTCGAATTTTTCAGCCATCATAATTATCACGAGAGTTGCACTGGTTACATGTATCACTAAAATATTGCACATCGAACTGTTCAATGCCATGGAAAATAGTAACTCAGAAATTACTTTTAGTGTGATTTATAGCAAAACTGTATCCAACTGGAGTAGGAATTGTGCATTCCAGATGTTCTGGTTTGCATTTCTAGACAAAGTTATAAAATGCTAAATGATATATTATGAGAACACTTGAAAAGCAGAGAATAAAATCAACATATTTCTCATTTTCTCCCAACAGTTTTCTGTAAAGGTGTGCACGAGCCCAAAGTGTAAGTATTTTCATGTTATTATTTTCATGTTGTTTTGAGTTCTAACAAATATTCACAACTTAGTGTTTCTATAATTCAGATTACAGGAACATAGTCAAAAATGTTTTCTATTTCCTTTATATAATTTCCCACAATAAGTCAAGTCAAGTCAAGTCAATTTTTATTTAAACTAGGAATAATAACTAATACAATTAAGTGTAAATATTAAGAAAAAATCAAGAAATTGAAAAGGAAAATAAAGTTTTTTAGAAAGTTTCTTTCAACTTTCTAAGAAAGTAAGATATTTTTAAGTTTTATCAATAAAGGGCAAAATTACTGTATGCTGATTGGTTGAGAGAGAGGGCATTTTTTCTTAATCTAGGGCATTTTTGGTAATCACTTAATATGCAAGGGCATTTTTTGATAATCAATTCATATGCAAGGGCATTTTTGGTAATCAGGCTTCCCAGATAGTGCAAACAGAAGACCAAAGGTCGAGTGTTTGTGCCTGCTCGAGATTTCTCCCAAACCCACTGAGACTTGCATTGGCCTGTGCAAACACAGTAGCTGTGTTTCATTTCTTTTATAAAAATAATTAACTAGAAGTAATCACAGATTAGGGAAGTGCATTCGACGTGTTTGATTCCAGTGGTCCCCTTGTGCAACTCCCATTGCCAACCTTTAAAGCTATGGATTCACTGTGTTAATAAATTATTGAATATTTATTCTCACTCAAATTATGTAAAATTGCTGTTGGTGCATTTTACAGCGTGTGCTTCGATCGTCGAATTTTTTCTACATTAATCGTTGTTTTCTCAATCATTTCACTACAGAATGTCACCAAAATTACGGGTTTTCTTTTCTTCCTACTACGTTTTCACATATATTTGGCTTTCTTGAAGTTGTTGAGTATTTTTAGTAGAAATTGGCTTTCACCAGCCTTTGGTTATGCATTCATGGTCCACACTAGTGACCATAGCTTCTCTGAAATTTAGCTTCTCAGAAATTTTGTTTCTTGGAAATTTAGCTTCTTCTCGGAAATTTAGCTTCTTGGAAATTTAGCATCTCGGAAATTTAGCTTCTCAGAAGTCCCTTCTAGGCTTTTGTACGTAACAATACAGTCCACTGTTCAATGCAAACAGCATGCCGCATCTCACTTCCGGAAATTTCCACTTCCGCCGTGGATGTTTACTTCCGCCGTAAGAATTCTTTGTGTTTTGCTGTTGGTTCGCTGTGTTTTGCTGTTGGTTCGCTGTGTTTTGCCATGGGTTTGTTGTGTTCTGCCGTGGCTTCGCTGTGTTCTGCCGTGGGTTCGTTGTGTTCTGCGTGGGTTCGCTGCTCATTGTGTTTTGCCATGAATCATGGAATTGCCGTGACACTTGTGGGCCACCATACCAGCTGCTGTTGGGGGCTAACCTGCAATGGATTGGTGTGCAGTAAAGGGGCAGTCAATGACTGTCACTCACTTAACACTACAGAAAACAAGATAAGAACTGGCTCCAATGGGCATCTTAGGCTCATATATGGATTTAGCTTTTTTTCTACCAAAGCTGGGAGCAAGTTAAGCTGAAGTGGCCAGCATTTGCCATCTGTTGGCTCTTTTTGAAAATTCTGCTTGGCATCAGAACCTTACAGAGAACTATCATTAGACCATTTCACTGTTAAAAAGGTAACCTAGCATGAAACATGAAACCAAGGTTAACCCCTTCAGCCCAGAGCAGTTTATCAACATCTAACTTCTCCTTACATAACTCATAACAAAACAATATAACTGGTAATGAGAAATAAGAAATTGATCAAGGGGAATAAATTGTAGAAGTTGAAAAGACAAATTCTCCCAAACTGCTTATACAGAAAGTATGGAACTTAGTTAGGAGAATTTATCAACACGTCATTTGTCGTGCTTGGTGCTGAAAGGGTTAATAACCGCTTCTACTTTTTTTTTTCAAAATGTTTTTAAATTTGAATTTCTTTTTCAGTCGGACAACTGTAAACATAAAGAAAATTGGGGACAGCCTAAGCAAAGCACCATAAAATCTCCAGTCATAGTTTCATGGTCTGCAATTTTTCTTTATTGCCCCCTTCCCAAATGGAATTTACGATCGACAACTCCCTTAGTTTCTTTTTCCGGCTCCCTACGATTAAAAACTTACCTTCAGCGGTTGTCTGTCAACAGGAGACAAAACTTTCTCGGCAGCTTCCATCATACCCAAGGCCATGTTAGCGACCTTCTCAGCATGGTTGTCACATGGTTTCGGAAGGCCCCCTACCACCATATATGCATCTCCGATGGTCTCCACCTAATCGGTTTGAAAGATATGTGGTTCAGAGGCTAAAAACCATGTCGATCTGACATTTTAAAATACATAGTAGAGACCTTTAGATCCAATTACGAATACTAGTACAAGTACAAGATTTTAAGTGTGCGCGCGCTTGTACAAGCAAACTCGTTGTCGATAGGACAAAATTTCTAGCAAAAGTCGTCCTCTCGACAACGAGTTTGCTGGTAAATGCGCGCGCGCTCTTAAAATCTTGTACTAGTACTCGTAGTAGGATCGAAAGGTCTCTAAAAACGATTACAAGTCCGAGAAAGAAAAACATTGTTCGAAAATCCAAGTCTTGGATTAAAAACGAGTCTGATCTTCAGGTTGAACAATATTTCAACTTCAATTCAAGTCATAATCGTGTTAAGGACGTTTACAAGCGCAGTTGTTTATAAAGAATTACAAGTCTAAAGAGGATTTCAGGCATTTTAAGTGATAAACAAAGAGATGCAATACGATTAGAAATGAGCATAGTTTAAGGTCTCTGGAGGCTTTGAGGCCTTCGTTTATGGTTGGTTTAAAATTCTTTATGTACTAAGCCTCAAGGAGGCTAAATTTCACGCGATTTCACTATATTTCAACATTAATCATTTAATGTGCGCCATGATTCTGGCCCTCTGATTTTTTTTTATTGTATTCTTTTCGCTTTCATTTTCGTTTCTCGCTTTTAGAGCTACAACCAACAACTACACAATGAACCATATTCAGTAGAATTATCACGCTTCTCGCTATCTTTGGGGGATAGAAGCGCAATATTGAATATTAAATATTGAACATTGAATCCTTACTTGAATTTAGTTTGAAAATCTGAAAATTTAAGCCTGCTTTCACTTGTGAAAAGAGTCACACATGCAGGAAAATCCAAGTGTGAACATGTGTGAAATAAGCACAAGGACACAGCACAAGAAAAATTAACATTTTTCCTTTCTCTTGTGCTTGTGCTTATTCTTAATTCTTTTGTTTCACCAGTGCGAACATCGGTGAAACAAGCCAAGCAAAGAACACAACATACATTCCACTTTGCGCATGCGTCAGTTCTCATTTTGTTGTGCGTATTTCACGCATGTGAATATAGTTTCCTTATGCTTACATGCTTATTTCGCAAGTGTCAACCTGGCTTCAGTTGGAAATATTTGAAATTTTAGACTGAATGTTTGAAAACGTATGACGGAATTATTGTAAATAAACAGAAGTTTGAATATTAAGTTTTGAAGTTTGTGATTGAATGTTACAGGTTTAAATACTGAATATCAATTTAAAAACATTTCGCTTCTAGCCTCGACAATGTTTACGACTGAGAAGCACAAAGATAGCGGTAACAACTGTTATCAAGCGGTGTGTGACTTATGAAAATATCAAGAATTAAAGCTTCACTGAATCCGTGTAAAAGATTTACACTTTATGTAAAACTAAAACGTACGGTGTGATATTTTCAGAGAATCGCAATTTGATTTTGGTTTTATCTTATATTGTATTATAAAAAACGAACACTTTTTATCTTTGCTCCATTCTAATTCTAATATTAAAACAGAAAAAGTTTTTCTTAAAAAGATTTATCATTTTTTGTCAGAAATGACTGTAAACAAAAAATTAAGTGCGGATGGGCTACGCTCTTTAAGACAAAAAACAATTAAGAAATAACTCATAAAACTGCATGCCTGAGATATTTCTCGCCACGGGAAAACATCATCAACTGAAGATGAAATTTTTACTGTTTTTTCTAAAAGTTTCTATCAATTATTGAACAATATATTTCAAGATAGGATGCCCGGAAGAAAACTAATTTACTGGCTTATTTTTTACATCTAGTTATAGTTTTGATTTTAAACAGAAATATATTTATCTTGTACTCCACTGAGAGTGAAGAAAGAATTTTCAACGTAAGGCGATTTAGATCTGTACACATTAAGTACAGTAAGAACACGATAAAACTTGTAATGGTTTTACATTGTGAAGCAGCATGAGCAAGATAAACTCTTTGAACCATAAAGTGATAAAAACGAATTCATTTGCACTTGTACGGCAATAAATTGATGTTTATCTTAAACAAACCAGATTGCGTGGTGTCCTGAAGTTTCGATATGACTGTGCGTCTTTAATTGCATCGCTTGCTCTGCGGTTTTAAAATAATTTTAATTTCATTTCTTGTTAATTACATGGGTTCAAATCTCTGAGCAATCATACTTTTGCTAGCAAATCGATTTGAAGAACAGGTGAGAATTTGAGAAAACGTTTTTTAAACCCTAAAAAAATCGTTTTTCAACAAAATTACCGACTGTAGTGTATTGGCATTGGGTGGTTCGTTGAATTGCATGTAGTACGTTATTTATTTAAAAGATCCCTAGGCGTTTTTATCATCGAAAAAACCTGAACTCATTATTTTCGTGAAAGTAAAAAAAAAACACATTAAGATTCAGGACAATCATTAATAAAGTTTGGCACAGTGACGATACGCTATACCGAATCGAACGGAAAACTTGGTTGGACCGATGCAAAATTAATCGTTTCCTACAGACTAAAAGCTTAAACTTGTTACAATTTTACAAAATACAACAATTCTCAAATTTGCCAAAATCAATTAACAATAGCTTTAAAAAAGTTCAATCTAAGGCTTGATTACCAAGAAAGATTTTCTGGTGAGAAACTTGAATGAAACTCGTATATTTACTTAGCAATGGAGCATAAAACACAAAAAGATTCGTTGTGATCTGAGCCCTAAAGATTGTTCAACAAACAATGAAGGTAGTTCGCCTCTAAATTCTGTCGTAAATAAAATGTGTGGTACGAGGAGCTTCGTTTTCCAATCTTTTGTTGCTATTTTCTTTTTTCATTACCAAAAAACGCTCACAGACACAAGAACAAAATAAGTACAAAATAAAGTTGAAGTCACCAAAAGATTTAAAACATTTAGCCTCGGAAAATTTTACTGGGTTCTTATAATAAAATGCGTGCTGCCTGGGTGCAATACAGTAGTCAATATAGACAGTTTTCCAAAGCAGTCCAAAAACGAGTTTTGGTCAGAAAGATTCATTTTCTTTAAGATTCTATTACACATTTTTTTAATAAAAATAACTTTATAAGAACAACAAGCTTAAGTTTGCCCCAAAATTTCGAACAATTAAAAAAATTATAATCGAGGTTCAGATGTAAATGAATTTTCTATTCACAGAGCAAGCTACAACAACGTGACGTGTCGTGTACAAAAACAGAATTTATTCAGTTCGTGCCCTACACGCTATAAAACTTTTGTTTCAATATTTTTGAAAACAATTTTAAAGTCAAAGGAATAGACTCTGAGTTTTGAAGGCATCTTCTTAACGGTAAAGAAATAAGAATAGTTTTTAAAGAAAAATTGAGGCTCAGTTTGAGCGAAATATTAAGAGCAATGAGTCTCGACCAAAATTTTTAATGTTCTTTGAAAAAAATGCGCAGCCCTTGCGTCACGTTAAGACATTTAGCAATTATAATTATCACTTTGAAAAACGGGCTAAAATGGAGAATTTGGCGGGCTGAAACAAAACAATGATTGTACAATTAGTTTCAACACTTACCAATCAATTTTTTTTGAATTTTCATGATTTTACAAGTTTTGAAAATTCAAATGGTAAGATCACGAAATTTCTAGCCAGCTTCACTTAATCCATTTGTAACTTACAAACGCTCGCATTGTTTAGACTGTTAAATTTGTTATCACGTTTTTCAGCTTTTGTTATCTCAATGACAATGCCCACCAAAGTGATAATAATAGTAATAAAGTGTATGTTCTTGGACATAAATATGTTTGGGCCCTTCTCAAAGCAAATTTTAACCTTCGCCCACGGCTTGACCGTAAGTCTGACTCGGGCACAAAACAAATCTATTGTTATATCATAACTTTATAAGTTTTAACGCTTTTTTTTCGCTTCCTCTTTTGTTTTTCGACCTTGCATGATTCATTCACGAATATCACAGAACAAACCCGAAATTTTTTGCACCTTTCATTAAAAAACATACAAAAAGATTTTGTTGAAAACAAATTAACACTCTTCTAGTCTTCGCAAAACTGGACATCAATCCAGTTTAACTGTTATTGATCGGAGACACTTCACAACAACCGAGACTGCATTCTGTTAATTTTCAGATTGCTATACGATTCAAAATTCTTTGACACAGAGACAAAAAAATAAAGAGCTTTTCAATTATAACTGAAATTACAACAAAAAAAATTGTGTCAATAAACAGGGTTTTAAAAATTTCACCTCAGGTCCCGCTCTGCACACTTTTACTAATATCGTTTCATGGCGAAGGAATTAAATTACAAATTTTAAAATTGCTTTTGGCAGAAAAAAATTAATCTCAATTGTTGCTTTTATTTGTTATTTTTCCCACCTACCCACCGACTTGTTGGAAATTACAAGAGCTTATCTCATGCACTTTCTACCTTTAAATTTGAACTAACTTGAATGATTTTTTTCTTTTATTGTTGAAGAGCAAATGCAAGAAGTCTCGAATGCATTTTTACCACGCAGTGTTTTGCCATGATAAAATTAAAACGTAATTTTTCAGAATAGATTGATTGGAGAAAGCTTTCCAACCCACACTGAACCCGTTTTGTCCTTCTGTGTTGAACCAATGTCCTATCAAGGATTCTCTCAGCTACAAAGCTGCATGCAAACTATTATACATTTCTTTCCGTGAGACCATTAAAGACTGCCTAAAAAGACAAGCCTATTTTCCGTCATGAAAAATTAATAGTAACGCGTGAGCGAATTTGTGGCTCGTGCGAAAATTTCAATCATTCGCTGACCTCCTATTTTAATGAAATCTTTGTAAAATCCGTCGGCACTTCTTATTCAAAACTCAATTCTATAGAAAGGTTCCGCTCATTTCGTCATAACAACATGACAACAGTGAAATAATCCAGTCTTTTGTTCGTCAAGTATCACTCTTGTAATCAAAATTCTTCTTTTGCTTTGAACCAAGCGAAGTTTAATAAGTGATTTATTGAAATGAATGCTGTGCAATGTTTCTGTTTATTTTCTGCTTTATTCCTTGACATAAAACATGGAACTCTCAAATTCAGTTAAAAAAATTCCCCAGTTCGCCAAGGGTTTACAGTTTGAGAAATTTTTTCATCATTTTAATTTTATTTAATATCTGTTCGAATTGATGAAAATTTAATCTTGTCTAATTTGATTATTTATGTTTTGTAAGCTACAGATTTAAAAATTTAATCTCCAATGTCCGAATGTTTATTTCGGTGTCTGGCTGGTCAGTACGTATATACTCTTGTGGACTTTTTGTCGCCCTTAATATCAATTGACCAATGTGATAAGATTGGAGTTTTGTTTTTAAAAGATATTAAAATCTGGTGGGCTTAAAAATGACTAAATTGTCCATTTGGTACTGGTAGCGAAAACCAAATTACGCTTGAAAACTAATATTTCACCAACATTTGTATTTCTTGTTGATTTTAATTTAAACTTCACAGATATTAACAAATATTATATTGTAAGTGATTTAGTTTCGACACCTCACTGTTTCCACATCCACTTTCTAATCATTCAATGAGTTTTCAAATGAAATGTGTATTCAGGCTTAACAAACACGATTTTTTTTTCTGGGCGAGTTGAGAATTTTTTGGACGACAAGAAATTTTCGTAAGTCCTGCTAAATACGATGACGACAGCAAACATATACTGTGTGTTTGAAAAAAGTCAGAATGGCAAGTAACTAAGAAAGTTGATGTTTGTAGTTGTCCCCCCTCAAAATTGTCAAATGAAAAATTTAATAAAAATATCCAGTTATTAATAAATTACGGCACATTTTTTATGAAACATGCAAATTTTTTCGAAACCAAATCCGAGTTTCAGCTAAAACTTGTCTTTAAAGACAGTTTTGATAACGAACTTGAAGTAACATTGATAAACGAATTATCATCGCCGTAGGAATTTATAAAAGCTGACGTTTGGAGCGTTAGCCCTTCGTCAGAGCATCAGTTTTGATACCGAACTCAAAACGCAAAATTTTAAGATTTTTGTTTTTAATGCTGGCAATCTGTCATGCAAGGCGGTTGGAATTTTAAGACCTGTTCTGTGATAAAAATATATTGTAGTATCCTCGAAATTCTTTTATCGGCTATCAATAGAATACTGAGCATATTGTCAGTCGGTCAGCCTCTTAACACAAAAGCAATGCTATTATCTATTGATTTGCTAATATCGTTTTCAGCAAACTGTGAAATTTTTTCGGGATTAAAAGGGATGAAATCTGTAATCGATCTGGGTTTATCAACAACTCGCTCTGGAAGCGGCAAGGTTTTCTTTGCACTATATGTGCCAACTTCATGCTGATCTAGAATGCTGAACTTTGTTTGACAAACCTAATTCTTTCGTCGCTGTTTCTGATCTTGCAGCTGTCAGACTTCAGCACTTTTGATTAATTTGCATTTTTGGGTAATTTGAACTAGCTCATTGGCATACATCTGATCTAGCATCTTCTCTCTTCTCATTTTTTATTCTTGAAGAATTTTATAGCTATTTCAATTTACCTTTGATGAGTTGGTTGTGTCAAAAATCGCCTGCTGAAGAAAACGCATATCTTCTCAACAAGCTATAACCTGCTCGCCTTTTGCGCTAATTTTATATAAATTATTTTCATTCAGATGTCAAAGATAAATAACCATTTCTTAATGATGAATAACAAATTAGTCAACCTTTTCTAAAACGGAAAGTGTTAGCAACATTTTTTAAAAAAATGTTGTCTTAACAAGGTATGAAATTTAACACTTATGAACCCTTGAAATTAACACAAAACTATTACATATGTTTTATATAGAAAGTGCATAACTTTTAGCGATATCTCGGTACTTGTTTAATATGTCAACACTCAACATTAACGCGTCGGCCAAATTTGAACGACCTCAATCAAATATGCAAATAAAAAATGTCAAAAGAATACTATAATCCATGTCTGGTAGCTGCATCATTTCCGTTCAACAGAGTTTTCTTGCATTCAGGAATTATAAACTTAAACTTGCCTCAAGCAATTCTACATAATTACAATTTACACTTATTTCAGTCGTGAATCCGGAATGCGTGCTTTGCAGGCGGTATGCAACAAATATACACAAAGTATACACATAAAAAAGCAGCATAAACGAGATTACATACCTTATATACATCATTAAGCCCCGAAAGCATGTCGAAATATGTATACAATTTGTTTAACATCCTCACAATATCCATTGGCACAACTTTATCGTTTGAACAAAGCGCAGTGAAGCCCACGATGTCGCTAAACAAAATTGTCACGAGCTTGTAATTTTCCGCATCGACTGGTTGGTCTAACCGAAGTTTCGCAGCTACTTCTTTTGGTAAAATGGAATGTAATAATTCGTCTGTCTTTTTCTTGTCCTCCACAAGTTTTGCCTCGAGTTTTCGCAAATTGTTGCTTGTTTCTTCAAGTTTTTCAACGAGTTCCCGCTCAGGGCGTCTGGCATGGGTCATGAATATGAGGTCTCGTGTGGCGTCGTGCAAGGGAATGTCGCTAAAATACAAACCTCTTTCTTTGAGTTCGTCTAAACTAGCAACTCTTGGAGAACAGAGAAATATAATGTTTTCAGATTCTGCAGCGTATACCATTTGACCTTTTAATCTTAATGTAGCTTCACCACTGTCAACATCTCTTTCTAATCCGGTGCTTTTGCTCGGGGGAAGAACTATAACCCCAGGTTTTGTAGTTACAATAAACACTGCGTTAACATGAGAAAGTACAACATCATAGCTGAACGCCTCCATACGAGGTCGAGTTAACTCGAATAAATCCGTAAATATAAGTTTCTGTCTTGGCGTTTTTTGTATGAGGCGCATTAAAGCTACGCCAATCTGTTTTACAACCAACTTACGATCGAACATAACGTGGAATGGGAACGCTTTGCAAAACGATAACACACTCATTTGCTTTTGTTTGTATCTGGTTGAGAGAGTGCGAATATGTTTGCCGCCCCCGTCAGTAGTCTCAAACGACCATAAGCCTAGTTTAGATGACGTGGGGCTTGTACAAATCTCGCGAATCGCAAAAATAACATGGTCTTTCTCTGCATTGCGCTCCTGTACAACTTCAACCTGCACTTCGGTTTCCAGTAACTCTTTAGCAATGGCCTTGACAAGCCCAATTACAATATGTTCTAGACCTTCCCTCCGCGAATAGTAATGTAGAAAAAGCAGCCCTGATTTCGCATCTTCCGTGCAACGAAAAGACGGCGCCATCATTCCTTGGTAAATGGACGCTAGATGATCATGTAGAGCGTCCAAGTTGCAGAGGAAATCCCGCAAATTACGGCCAAGGACTCGTAAGATCCTGTCATATCCCGAATTAACACAGTAGTCCAAGAAGTAGGCGCCAAAGACTTCTAACACGGCATTTAACTCCAGATCTGAGGATACAAATTTCGAGCATATAGACAATGTCGTAGGGTGTCGGTTTTCAATCATAAGTGGTAATTTTCACTGCAAATACACATACGTTATTCTCTTACCTAACGTCTCGCAAGTCGCTGCAACCAAGCGAAGTGTCTCTTCGTCATCATAGACTTTATGAATCAAATACGAACCTCCCCCGAGTTCAACGCCAGCTTTCTCCCTGTTGAAAGAAATAAAAGTTGTTTTGTCAACAACAAAACGAAAAAATATACGAATTCTGTTTTGGTAGAGGGACACAAGGTTTAAAGTTATTATTTACATGATATCTTTTGTTTTGATACTCACACAATGCTATTCCAAACATCTTCGCCAAACTTCCCCACAATGAGATCTGTTAGCGCGCAATGTATGAAGCCATACTGTAGATAAGAAAATAAAAGTTAGGCATTTATTTTTTTTTATCAAAACGTAAAAAATTAACTCACCATTGTCGAGGTAGTTCACTCAGCGAAAAAGCGGCCGGTCTTCTGTCACCTTTGAGACGTTCGTGAGCGTTAAAGGACTCAAGGGTGTCACGTGGTCAATCGGGGTGTCAAAATAATTATTTGATCTTTCAAATCTCAACCAATACATTTGCTTCCAAGGCTATAAACTGATTGACCATAAACAAATATAGAAATTTACAATTAGACCTAGTATATTTTATGTTTCTCTTATCGCACGTCTCATTCAGGTGATTGGCTTCAATAGTTTTTAAGTCCTCGTATCACAAAAGACCAGTGTTAAATGGGTTTCAACTTATTTCTACAAAAAAAATGCTTCTTTAAATTTCTATTGAGTCAAGATGCTTTAATTTATCTTGGACCAACGCACAGGTTAACTCTTTCATGATCACTGCAGTCTGATTCTGTTCTCAGTTTGAATGTCTGTTGGTATCATTATCAGAAAAACAAAAAAACATGTAATACAAATATAATACTTTTCTTTTTAACAGGAAAAATATCATGCATATCTGTAACTTCACTTTGCTTCCAATAGATTCTTCAAGTAGTTTATTTTTACGAAATAAAAACCAGCGTTTTTACCTGTTTGCAAGACTTGATATTTGCTTGTTGTAAAGTGTGGGCGTTTTTAAAAACTTTCTTCTATTATAATCCCTTCCCTGCGGTGATTTCAAAATTGAAAGTTATCAGATTTTAGCGAAAATTGTAAACTTTGATGAAACATATATTGCAGAACATTCATTGAGTATGCTCTTCAAGAAGATCAAATCAAATTGGCCTCTTTATAGGGTTTCTTCAACTGGTTCAAAAGTTAGAATGAATAACACCAATCATTTCTACTCTTTAAGAGAAACAAAATGAATGGTCACTTTATAGGGTTTCTTCTGCTGGTTCAAAAGTTAGAATGAATAACACCAATCACCTCTATTCTTCAAGTTCAAGGCAAGCAAAATAAAAGGTCACTTTATAGGCCGGTTTCAAAAGTTACGATGAATAACACCAATCATTTTTCTTCATCAAGACAAGCAAAACAAATCAGTGGTCACTTTACAGGGTTTTATAAACTGGTTCAAAAAATTATACTGATGAATATGTACAACAATCATTCTTCTCTTGAAGACAAGCAGAATGAATGGTCACTTTACAGTTTTTTTTAAACTGGTTCAAAAGGTTATACTATGAATATAAACAACAATCATTTCTTCTCTTGGAGACAAGCAGAATGAATGGTCACTTTATAGGGCTTCATGACTGGTTAAATATACAAAGCTTGAATGAATAGCACAAATCATTTCTACTCTTCAAAAAACAAAATGATGGTCACTTTGTAGGGTTTCAGGCAGGGTTTCGACAACTGGTTCAAAAGTTAGAATGAATAACACCAATCATTTCTAGTTTTCAAGAAAAGCAAAAAATAGACTCAGGCCCAGGGGGGAGTAAAATATTAAATGACAAATGATTTTGTTCAAGTTATGAGTACTCTGCTAAGGAGCATGAAAATCAAAACACAGATATAAACAAAATCAAAGAACAAAGGAAAAAGCGATACGATAATTTGAGCATTTGCTAATTTTCAAAAACCTAGCAATTCGAGCTACTCTGCGATCCAAACATGCCGTATTGCTAAAATTTATATGCGAATATTTGAGCGAGGGCAAAATTTTGCGACTGAACAACTGAATTCAAAATTCGGGAGATCAGCACACTATGTATCAAATCAGCGTGTTTTGGCAGGATGTTGTAAAATAACATTTACTCGAGTGACTAATGAAGTAAAACAAAATGCCAGTATAATAATTTCTGAGGGCCTCTTTTTTATCGAAGAATTAAAACGCGAATTTTTTCCCTCAGCGGGCAGCCCTCGGAAATGACTACAGCGACAAACAGTTTTCAAAAACAACCCGTCGAATTTTCACTTTATTTGTAATTTCTGTTATTTTTCTTTGCATAGTAAGTCTTCAAAACTAATAAATATTTTAAAAATCATGCACGTTTTTGTTAAACAAAAAACACAAAAATTTGATTGAGATTTTTTGACTTGTAAGTTCTCTAAATGCTCTTTTTGTCAGCGATAAAATGATCATTGATATCTTTGAAAATTTGAAACTCTGAATTTTACGGGCAGCCGAAGTTTATTTGTTTTTCTGTCACTTTATTTGCTTCGGTTGTCACTCTAAATGTTCTGTTTGAATTAAATGTTTTATCTGGAGGTAAATTATTAAAATATCTGGTTATTATTTTTCGGTCGAGGACTTTTGAAAGTCGTCTCATACAAGTTAAAAAGATTGTCACTTTATACCCTGTATGCGTCCAAAGAAGTGAATGATTTTTAAACTGCAGGGAATAATTTTTGCCAAAAGCGACTTTCTTTCATCGATCACACATTTTGCTACACATGACGTCCTCAAAAAATGTCAACTATTCAGTTTTTTTTTATTGCACGAGAACGAGATATGATACAAATCTTGATCGATTACCATTTGCTTTACAAACTATACTTTGGTAGAAAGAAAGCCGGAAATGCAAATTTCACTTACAGTTACAGCTAAATGTACAAACAAAACTGGCTCACGAAAACTTCTGCAACACCAACAAGTTTCTGTTTTCATTGAGAGTCTTAAGACTATTTCACACTGGCTTTGTGTCGGGATTAGAATACCTTTCAAAAATAGAGTTAGTGATCTTTTAAATCCGTGTTGAAAGAAATTTCAAGCCTTCCAACATTTCGTCCCTGAAAAAAATGCTGGACTAAAGCACACTAGATTTGGGGAATTATTGAAACTTTTTTATCAGATTTTGAATGTATACCTATAGTGGTGTTACCATTAATGGTTTTTATCATAACAATGGACGAATTTACCCTTAGATAAAGAGCAAAGCTGGCCAACAGATATCGCCTAAAAATAATAAAAGAACAGATGTTCCTGTTAACCAAACCAAAGCAAAACATTGCCTTCGATGAATGAAAAAATATAATTTTTTCGATTCCATTGCATTCTTAACAATTTCTTGAAAAACTAATTTTTATTTAAAAAAGGTTTTAGGAACAAAATTAGTACTTTTTATTCCTACTTGTACAGTTAGGTCTATCGTTATTTAATCTTTGCATTTTTATTTTCCATCTCGAGGTGATCCGAGTAAGTGCAATAAAATTTGATGACAAAAAGATTTTTGAACGATTTCAAGTATGTCTCAAGAGTTCCCTAAACGACTTTATTCTGCCATTTGCATGTAAAAACCAAATTTATTTTATGTACTTACCTAAGTTAAAAAGCCTTGAAATTTGTTTACAGTTGCTAAAATGATAAACAAATAAACGCAATAGGAATGCCAGTTTTGGTTTCCGTAAACTGTATCTCAAAACAAATTCTGGTTCATTACATTTTGTCAGTCGTTTGTCACTCAAAAAGTGCGCAATTACTTAAAGTGAAACGGGAAATAAATCATTTAATGTTCTTGTCAACCTTTTGTTAAAGATAAAAAAGCTTAATCAATCGTAATTGATTTGTACTGTGTCTGTTTAGTTATATAATAGGAGCAAAATTTAAATTTAGCTAAGATCTAAATACTGCAAAATCCATTAGTTAGTTTTTGTTGGTCGTAAATAATTAATGACAACATATAATGTTACGATAATGGATTTTTCACTAGAAAAATCAATTAATGCTTCGTGTATTTCAATATCTTAATGGGTATATGGTGTAGAGCGGCATGTTAATATTATGACCGAGGCGTTTTCATTCACTGATTCAATGACTGTATACCTTGATGTCGCTGTGAACTTTGGAAAAGTAATTTATCAATGCATTTGGTTCGAGCATTCATCTGGCGCCCGTA
Source organism: Palythoa mutuki (assembly GCA_027575235.2). Lineage (NCBI taxonomy): Eukaryota > Metazoa > Cnidaria > Anthozoa > Zoantharia > Sphenopidae > Palythoa > Palythoa mutuki. Next base: position 1,895 of record JAODFW020995617.1, on the reverse strand, counting down.
TGCTCAATAACAATAATACCTTATAGCTTATACGGCTTATCTGCTTTATGCAGGTTTGCACCTGACAAACTGCGACACATTTATTACATAAGAATACTTTACCTATTACTATCTTATTACATGAAATTTTCGCGACATGAAATAAATTTTCAGTCGCGATTTTCAAAAATGGTCATTCGGATACATGAATTTTCGCGATTTCAATAAAATTTTAGACATAAAATTTTCGCGAATTCGTAAATTGTAATCACATTCTTTAAATTTTAATGCTTTTCTTTATATCATGCATGAACTGAATGTAAATAAATGTATTTAATTGAGCATCTACCTGCAGTCGACTTTATTTAACACAACAAGAAAGTAGAGAAAAATTAACGCCTATGAGACGTCTCTTGAAGTCATTTTGTGAACTTAATTTTTTGACATGAAATTTTCCCGTCATGTAAATTTTGCGTTTCCAAACCCCCTCGTGAAAATTGCGAAAATAACATGTCGCGAAAATTTCATGTAATAAGATACATAAAATTTTCGTGTCACTTTAGATTCGCGAAATTTGCGAAATTGAATTTAATTCAGGACAGAAAAACGAGATGTCGCGAACATGTCATAAGAGCCAAGGAAACTACCAGAATACCGTCGAAGGATTTTGAAAATGTAATGGGGCTCATTTCAGTTCATTACATTTTAATTTGTAGAAACGAGATAACTAAAATGAAAGGGCTGCTTGTGAGCCATCTCATCCATGGATTAAGTCGTTTACCAATTTCATTTAAAACGCAGTGTCGAAAAACTGCCAAGATCCTCCTTCCGCAATCACGATGCTGATCTCGAGTTCTGTTGCAGAGTCACTCCAATCTTCAAATGTTTTGTATAAATTTAAAACTACTGGCCTGAGAAATAAGACTTCGAATGCTGACAAAAACCTTCAACCAACCATACTGTTTACTTACCTCAATTTTGTTCGCTTTTACCGGATTAGGCCTCAGGTAGCATTAAAGCTGGAAAATAATATCTCCGGTTCTAATCTGATTCCATAGCCAGACTTTAAATTCAAAAACTTTAGAGTTAACTTTAATCATACAAAGCACAACGCAAAGCCTGAGAGAAATCCGCCATTTTGAATTTGATCGCTGCATAAAGATGCTCGCCCCAGTCCATCTAGGAAGAGGGGTTCTTAGTTAGAAAATTTGTGGGTATTATATATAGGCTTTGATCTATTTGCGCACCCCGCTCGGAACACGTCGCGAAACGGCCCAGAGTATCTCATTGGTCTCAACGTACATGAAGATATCAGTACAAAATTATAATATACTTTAGATTGTTGTTTACAAGCCAGTTTATTTATATAAAAAAACGAAAATGTTTTCGGAGCTAAAGACTAAAGCATTAATACAAAAATGTGGAAAGTTTGCCGACCTGGTTCAAAATTTCCCGTGTTACCTGGTGAAGTTTCGAAAACCTGACAATAACTCAGCTATTAAAAACCGGACTTTTCAGTCAGTAATTAAATGGTACAATTCATCCCGCTGAAAAATTTTCAAAAAAGATGGAAACCGTCAAACCGGTATTCCTAGTTTGTTCCAACCGAAATGACCAAAAAATTCTGTACCATTTGTAACAATCGGTTCATTCCAAGCCCCACTGAGCGTGTTTTCAGTGGGATGAACCGTACCATTTCAATGGGTCCGGGTTTGTTACAAACGGGTGCAGAGTGATCAATGCAATGATAGACTACCGTGTTCTATCTTAAGAATCATTTCTGAAATTCAATGATATTGTAAAGTTTCAAACTGTAATTTTCATGCCTGACTTCCACCATGGCAATCTCCCTGATACTTTTAATTCATTCTTTTCTCTTGTTGGTACTCGCCACAAATCCCGGGAAGGGAGGGGGG